>JAAEAF010000981.1:340192-582481 GCA_011037195.1 Triatoma infestans
TGTGATAGGAGTTTTAGGGAGTTTAAAATTAATAACTAAATACTATTACTACTGCACTATAATTAATATATATACACTTATGATTGTAAGGACTTGACTTATGAGATTAAGAGACAGGGAGATAAACTCAATGAGAGACTGAGAGATAGGCAAGCGCTGATGTGTAGACTCGATGTTTGTGTTTGGCTGATCGCACGGAAGGTGTCTTTGCTCTTGAAGATAGTGATAGAATGGAGGCCTCCACTGTCCCTTTTTCCTTCAATTTAGACCCCTGTGGTAGGGGAAGTAGGGCAGTGCTACATCCCCAACCCTTGGTTGGCTTCGTTTCCCTTTTATACGAGCTTGGCGTTCCTTGCGGACAGCAGGGAACTAATTTGACTTGTGATATGCCATCACACAACATTAAGTACCTGGTAGCATAAAATAGACAATGATGCTATATCAATCTAAAACCAGGTTTTCTTATTATTTTATATTAATAGTCTTATTTTATAATATACATTATAATAACCAGTATTTTCTCTAGGAGAGCGTAATTTTCTTTTCTATTACCTGCTTTACTAGTCCTACTCAACTATTCTAAGTAAACTAATTCTGTAACCTATCTTAATCATACATTGTAAATCTGTATATTATCTTTAATTTTGTTTTAGAGATAGTTAGTACGACAGTTTGTCATTATTCTAGCATGCTGCATGTAGATATTAGCAAATAGTACCAAATCATCAGCCAACCTCAGAGATTAAGTATTTTCCCTTCGATAATACTATTATTTTACCAGTCGAGATATTTGAAATATATTCCAATGCTCAGTTAAAACATGCAAGACCTAATCCCTATGTTTTTACTAAAATAAGATCTCTTCCTAACCACACCTCCTATGGCTCTGCTGTCTTTGTATACGGCTTTAATAATATTTTTAAATTTTTGCTAGATCTTTGAGGTTTGTAATTCATTGAACATACAATCGTATGTTTCAGCGAATCGAATGCCTTTTTGTCACATATTGTGGTAATTGAAATTCTATGTTGTTTTTTTTTCTGTAATTTGTTCACAACAGTGTACCTTACGAAGTGAAAATTCCTTCTGTTTGAAGAGCTGGTGTTTATCAAAACCTATATACCGCAATTCTATTCTGAATTAACTTTTACAAACAGTTGTTATGAGACTTTTTTTTTTTGTTTAATACCCTTTTTATATAAATGAATTTTAATATCTAATAAAAATGAGAAATCCCACAAAGCTCAGACTTGATATGTTCCCTTTTAGTTACAACCGAATTTAAAGAATTTTTTTTGTTTCAATTTTTTTGAGATTTTCTTGAAACATTTTAATGTTTTTTTTTTTAAATTCGTATACTAACTGCACACAAAGATTTCTGGAGGGGGATCAGCAATTATAATTTACAACTTCAGCAGAATGTATGGTTCTATCACCATAATGTTTTGTTAGATTTCAAATTTGAAGAAAATTAGTTGGTTTGGATAGAGTTGGCGGGGGGTCGAAAGCGCTACAACGATTTTCTTTAAACTTGGACTACTAAACTTAACACTTTTAATTGTAACAGTTTTCTGCAAAACATTGTTTTTTAGGAATTCTGAAGTCTCTGTGAATTGAATTTCAAATGTTATTGGCCCTCAGTACAATGACTACAACTATTTGAGTCTTGAGTAGATGTACCTCCCGTATTTATGTTAGGGCTAAGTGAAAATAGCCAAGTTTAAAGCGAATTTGTTAATTTTATATTTTTTGTATTAACTGCAGCAAGAGAAAGTCGTGTGAGTGTTTCACACCAGATTTTTTTTGTCAACATACTATATGTTGAGTGATATAATTTATATTATATATATTATAAATATTAAACGAATTACTAAAAATGTAATTAAAGTAAATATAGCAGGGTTCAGGGGGTAGCAGTAGCGTTAAGCTTTTCTCCAAAGTGCCAATTCAGAAAATTTATACTTTCCTATCTACATAATACTTAGTTAGTTAAAAGCATTCTAGAAATCCAGGTTAGATAAAAATTGAGTAACCAGAAGAGCTATTTGGAGAATGTTTTTGAGTGTTTTTTTTAAATTCTCTCGAAAAAGGTCTCAAAGATTCTCTTATAACTTGATGCCAGCTGCCTAGATCGAAACTTATCACTTTTATTTGTAACATTTTTCTGAAAAAAATGTTTTTGGAGGGGTATTTGAGATCTGTCAGTTAGTATAAAATTAAATTTGCACAAGCTTCCTCAGTTTGAACATAGAGCGATCCACATAAGGCCGCACAGGTATACAAATAAAATAACCACCACCATTTTTATGGCCAGTCTACTAAAAACTGTAATGTTAGAATTAAAAAAAATAAATTCCAGATTAAATTGTATTAATTAGTATAAGAGAGCTAAAACTTCAAATTAACAGTATTTCTGGGCTAGATACCAGCGCTGTCAAACGATCTGCTCTGTAGCCACCCAGATGCCATTGCGTTTAACGGACGTTGCAATAGAATGGATGGCTGGTGTGCGCACCTTTCACACACCAAAAAAAATTGAGCAGTATCTTCGATCGCCCCTAGACAGTTCAGATAGTGCGGCGAGGATACTTTCCCCATCCGATGGAAATACGTCCTGAAGTACCCTTGTTTGCTAAGGAATTGGGTGAGGTAGTGGCTATATTACCTCGCCAAATTGGCACTCTACCCGTGGCTATATTACTTCCAGCTTTGTCAGCTGCTCGCCTATGATCTGCGAAGCTCATCTTACTTTGAATCGTCAATATTTTGCGCTGGCTCGTAGATACAGTCTCCACGCCGACTCGCATCTGGAAGTTAAGCCAGATACAAACTGTTTTCATAGCGACAATGAAACTGCAGTCACTCTTATTTCATATTATTTTGCGTTTAACGAACATCGTATTGGAATGCATGGCGACGACGACCACGTGCGGGCTGGGCACATGATTACCGGGGAGGGGGGTGAAACTTAAAAAAACAGGTCTTTTCGGATTAGAGCCCATACTTCTAAATTACTAGTTATGGTAATAAATCTGAAACTATTTTTATGTGTGACTATTGACATGTAAATAAAACAGAAATTCATTTAACAGTAGATACTTCTGTTTTGTTTACTTTTGCAGACCAAAAAAAAATTAAGCAGTCAGTGGAGAACCATAGACGCCTCCGCATTATTTTTCTATTCTCCGTAAAGTTCTATTTTCGTCAACGTGGTTTCCGCTACCTCCTTCATTTATACCTTATTATTTTTATTATATAAGGATTAGAGAGGTGATGGAAGTAGGAGAAGATATTACCGAGATTTAGCTGAGAAGAAATTGAGTTGGTATGGTCATATGAGGAGAATGGCGCCAAATAGGATCTACGGATGGGTTCCACGAAGGAGAAGAAGGCCACGACAGACAGAGGAGGATGGAATCCTGGAGGAGATAGAGGCTTGCGGTTTGGCCGACGAGGACTGGTAAGACAGGAAGAAATGAAGGAGTACTTTGGTCTGATCGGTAACCCACACGGGAAGGGAGAAGCCGATATAAGTATGATTTTTATTATATTCAGTATTTCTAGCATGTTGGTGACTTCTATAAAAGTAGGTCTTTTCGGATTACAGCGCACACTTCTAAATTATTAATTATGGTAATAAATCTGAAACTTTATTTTAATGTGTGACGATGGTCATGTATATAAAATAGAAATTCATTAAAACCCATTACAGTAACTACTTAGTTCTGTTTACTTTTTCTGCCAAAAGAAAAATTAAGCCACCTGCGGAGAGCCACAGCCGTCTCCGCGTTATTTTTCGATCTTGATGTAAAATTCTATTTCGATCGACGTAATATATAGCATTAACGTTTGCAGCTGTTGTTGCTGCTACCTCCCTCATTTAAACTGTTAATTTATCAGTGTTCTATATTCAAGTATTCGGTATTCTAGCATATTGGTGACTTTACAATTACTTTCTTTATTTTTATACTTTTATTTTTGTTGTTCCCGTATCTGCCCTACCCGACCAACCAAGGTTACGTTTTTGAGCGCGCATTTCCGCATGCATAAAGCATTGGTCTACAGGCTTTCTGCACTTAGCGCGGCTCAGTTCAAAACGGTACCCGGTTTTCCAGCGGTACCACAGGGCGACGTGGATTCTATCTGCCTGATTAGCAGAACCTAATATCGGGTGACTTGGAAAACGCTTACTAATGTTGTGTAACGAACATTTTCAAGTCCGATCCTCCGCTATCATTTCCTGAAATAAAAGCAGGCACCCACGGCTATCTATATACTTATTTCCAATGATAGTAGCCGGTGTGACACAATCACACAACTTTCTCTTACTCCTGCAATTATATATAAAATGACAAATTTTCTTGACACTTCAAATTTTTTCTCATATTACTAACATAAGTATTGGGGTGGGAGGACAAGTATCAACCTACCAACCCATGTAGGCAGGTAGAGTAGGAGTTAGTTATACTGTTGTCCAGAAGAGCGCTATAATAACATTAACTTGTTCCACATAACATTTGAAATTTAATGCAACAAATTCCGCATAACTATCTAAAACCTGTTTTGAAAAAATATTTAAAATAAAAGTATTGATTTACAAAATTCCAAAAAATTTAAAAATCTATATTGTGAAGTCTTACTTTCGGTTAACCCATTTTCTCCAATTTAAGAATTCTAGCAAAGCTTGTAATGTATATTATGTGGGTGGTAAATTCATACATTGCACTGAAATGGTACTTCAGAGGAAAGCCGAGCGCTGCAGTTCCCTCAAACTTACCCAATTAACAAATAAAAATAAATTCTCCCGTAAAAATGTTTCAATAAAAGCAGTAGGCATTTATATACATAATTAATATAACTATACATATGAAATTAATTTCTACAGGAATCTCTGTTTTATGGTGTAATATTCCAACATAACTATGTGTAACCGATGTTTATTATTTATACTGAACTATATGTTTTAATATTAACCTATTAGGTCATCACATTAATAGGACATTTTAAGCGAAAAATGTATTTGAGGAAATGGAAAAAATGAAATACTCCCTATAAAACAACAATAAAACAGAATTTGCAGACTATACAGAATATCAGAGATACTTTCCGTGATAGCCTGCAAATTTAGCAAATACACTAATTGATTTATCAACTAAATTTGCTCTGTGCTAGTCTCTGTTATCACACTGTTTTGACAATAACATCGTGATGATGGGCGAATGCCCGAAACCGGTCGATAACCAAAGAAAAGAAGCAGGCTATCACGGAAAATATCTCTGTTGCTTTCCAGCTCTGCGGAACCAACCACAACAACTATACAAAATATGTTGGAAAATGTTGTAATTAATTTTTATTATTTAAAAAACAAAGGTTTCGAATGAATGATTTTTCTATTTAAGTGATTATAAACAGTTTTTTTTAGCGAACTTTACAAATTTATATAAATAAATAATTAATACATTTTGCAATATATTTAATAATGTTTCATTGCTATCCAGCAGACCCGCGCGGAGGGAGGAGTAAAGGAACGAGGCTAGGATGGGATGAGGGATTTTTGTTAATAGAGTTTGGAATTACATGGTTCCATTTGCTTATACCTATATATTTTGCATGCTCCATAAAAACAACTCTATGCACTTTTTTTATATATAATTTTTACTTTTTTATTGGGATTTGCATATCTAAACATACTAATTTTCCAAATTATAAATTAATGTAAACGGACAAGTTAACTAAGTCTATAGTGATTATTTGGAAAACATTTTATTCAAACCGACCTCTTAATGGAATATATATTATTTAGTCCTTCTTGCTTTAAATCTTTTTGGATTAACTAATTTCAAAATAAGTCGTACAATGTTACATTTGTTTTACTTAGTTTTCCCTTATATTATTATTATTTGTCTGTGGGGAGGGAAACCCTACGCTATCCAAAGCCTCACTGGGCCCATATAGCTACCCCAAGAAAAACAACAACAAGCCGGGTCTATAACGAAAATCCAGACCCGGATCTAATCCATCTAAGATTCACCGCAGTCCGAATAAATCGGACAATAACTTTAAGCGGAAATAGCCTAAGCTCTTCTACAGACATCCTATTCCGACGAAAGGTCCTGAACCTAATATCCTCACAACCCAAGCAATCAGTCATAAGATGGATGGGTGTTTCCTCCTCTGTCTCACTGACTCTACAAAATGGATCCGGCATAAGCCCCATTATGTAGAGATGTCTCCTTAAACCACAATGTCCAGTAAGAGATCCAACCAGATGCCTGAGAGCGTTCCGTGAAAAACTCAGCAACGTCTCACTAATGGCCTTGTCCGGACCCCCGATGAGCATTTTGGACTGCCGAAAATCAACTGAGATCATCCATAAGGATGAATGCTGTGAAGCTGTCCATGTCTGGAAGCCTGACAGACATGTGCCAGAAGACACGCCAACAGCAGGCTCGGACACTTTTTCCCTATAGTTGGGTAACTATTGCTCACGGATCAAACCAAAGGTTGGTAACTTACATAAAAACTATTATTACCTTCTCTTACTCCTAGTAAGAGGAAGTATTGTAATCGTATCAAATTTTCGATATCGAGTTTTCACCGGAAATATCCGTTTTGAGGTCCCCTGAGTCCAAAAAAGTGGTTTTTAGAAAATGGTCCGTGTGTGTGTGTGTGTGTGTGTGTGTGTGTGTGTGTGTGTGTGTATATATTTGAACAGCGTAGCACAGAAACGAAAAAACCATAGAATGTTCAAACGTGATATTCCGCTAAGGCATCACCATGGGATCCGACAGTAAGTCATCTGTCAAAATTCTTCACCCGGATTGTTTTTACTCTACTGATTGTTTTTTTTCACTTTTTTGCGATTTTCTCAAAAATGGCTCTGACGATTTTCTTTACACTTGCAATATCAACTACACATACAATGCTCTATAATTTTTATTTGTAACATTTCTCTGGGAAAATTCATTTAAGAGCACTTTTGGGGGAGGGGGTGGGGTTAGGTTTTTTAAAGTGCTATTTCAGGTTACTATACAATTCTGTTACCTAAATAATGTTAATTAGAATTAAATGTGTTGTGAAAATTCCGAGTTTGAAAAAATCGGACAGCCGGAAGTGCGTTTAATAATATTACTTTACTAAATGAATTTTTTCACATTTTCGCAATTTTCTGAAAACTGGCTTTAATGATTTTGTTGAAACTTTATATATCAACTACACATACAAAGAGCTACAACTTTTATTTGAAACATTTCTCAGGAAAAATTAATTTAAGGGTCCGTTTGGGGGAGGGGTTGCGGTTTCCTCTAGTTTCAGCTTATTACACAATTCTATCATCTAAATAATATTAATTAGAATTAAATATATTGTTGAAATTCCGAGTTTGAAAAAAATCGGATGACTGGAAGTGCGTAGTATTTTTCAGTTTTCTTTATGTAAAACGACTCCATTCTTTAAACTTGATATGTGTGTAATTGCACAATATAAAAAGCTACAACTTTTGTTTGTAACATTTCTTCTAGTAAAGTCATTTAAAGGGGTTTTTGAAAGAGGGGTGGGGTTACATTTTTCTCTAAAGTGTTATCGTAGTTGATTATGCAAACCTACCATCCAAACAAAATTAATTAGAAATAAATAGATAGCCAAAATTCTGAGTTTCAAGAAAATTAGTAAACTGGAAGTGCGTTTTTACTGAACAGATTTTTCAATTTTTTGGGATTTTCTCCATAAAAACACCGACGAATTTATTGAATTTGATATACTAACTATAAAATTTGTCAATCACAATTTTGAAAATTGGAGTAAGAGAAAGTTGTGTGAGTGTATCACCCAGATTTTTTTTTATTGATAGCGAGACAAATTTAAAATTAATTTGAAATGTAAATGTCAAACTTTAGCAGCCAATATAATATAGAACATTAGAGATTTTCCCTGCTGTGACATCATTATTATGTAATTAGGTAAACCGACGTTATTCTATAAAGAAGCGGTTTTCCTCAGAGTTGTTGCTGGTTTTGAATCTATTATTTATTTTAGTATATCACTAAGGTAAAGATGTAGTTGTCTTGAATAGTGTAATGGTGATGCAACGTACAATATAGTCAAATTACGAATTAAGTAAGTCCAATACCCATATCTCTTGAGCCCCTCAAAAATAAATTTCTTGGAAAAAAATGCAGTTTTATTTGAAAGAAAATAGAAAAAAAACTGAAAAGTGACTCAATGCTGAAGAGTATCTCAAACCATGTCCTATGCATGCTTTTTTTCTTCAATTTTGACCAGTTTCTGATTTTCTTCCTAGACTTTGAGGTGGAAGAACTCCCGTTAGATGTTAATTAGAAATGAAGCATGCTCATGACCTCAGAAATTCTGTACACTGTTTTCTTTATGTATTTTTTGTTTGTGTTATTCCCACGCTGAAGGCAATGCGTGGTACGAAACGATTCCGAATCGTGGTTTAGGTTTTAGTTTTTATATAACATAAGATATAAAGTAGATTTGATATTATCTGCCTCCAATCTTATTGGACGTACCCAGAAAAAATATTTCTTAATTTATTTCACTTCAATATTTTGATTGGAATATTCCGATTAAGTTTTATTCAATTATTTTCTAATGTTTTACCTCTTACGATCACTGGTTAGGACCGGCTGAAAACACAAAAGTAATACTTGAGTAGGATCCCCAATGAATAAACACCACCACGAGTAACAAACCATAAAAAGTAGAAAAATATTGACAATGAACTGCAAAATATATTGACATAACTTTAATGATTATGCTGCATGCAAGCCCACTTTATAATTACTCACTGACTAAAAATGCTGGCATTTCAAAAACAAATGTTTTTGATGGGTTATAAAAAAAACTTATTTAGTAATTTAACACTTCATCATACATAAAATATCATTTCCGTCAAAATGTGATCTTCATTGGTGCGAACATATTTCGATTATTTATTCAAAACTTTTAAACCCGAAGAGAATTTCATAATTTCACTTGGATAAAACCTATTTATACCATATCAATAAAATACGTTTCAAGTTCTTGTGATATCTCTAAGAGAACTATCTCACCAAGAAATAACTGGGCTCTGCATATTTATAGATATGAAGTGTCACTAGATAAAAAAAACCACTTCTAAGTGTTTTAATGTAGGTCTGCGTTTGTACACTACGTCTGTAAAAATGAAAAAGATCTTGGGGGAAGATGTGTGTGTAAATTTGCAATTTTCTATCAGATAAATCTTGCAAAAATTTTTCCAAAACTTAGGTACTTATGTAAATAGAACAATTTTATTGTACTCGGAGTATCTGGTAACTGATATATTCAAAGGGCTTCACACAAACTACGCTTCCAAAACCGACCTTATTTGTATCTAACCATTAAACCAGTTATTATTAAAGACCAAATACTGAATTTTTATCAATTAGTATTGGAGCATTGTAGTATGAATGTATGGATTCAACTTTACTTTCGTATATTTTATAAATTAAGAAAAGAAGATAGAAAGAAGATATATTAAAATTTGAGCCTATTTTATTTGAATTACACACTTACAATTCAATATAGAATGTTTATATATATATATATATATATTTTGGACAAGTCCACTTCTTCTATTGTCATTGCGTATTATACTCGAACCACTCCTTAAGAATCTTTAAAGACAAACTCCCTTTAACTGATTCTAATCAAGTGAATTTAAAAATTACATGGAATTTAATAATAAAATAACAATTTAATAAATGAAATGGAAAAAGAAGAAGTTTGTCTTTCAGTACTTTTTTTTTGGTATTATAAATGCCAACTTTTAGCCAAGAACAATTCATTTCACTTCCCTAACCATTATATTTAACACATTTCAAACATAATAAAATTTGGGACTTACTAACACCATGATTACAATTAGTATTTTTTTTTTAATGCAATTGGTCCACTTTTTTAAATAATAAAAGTATAGAATAAGAGTTAGTAGTAGAATATGTTTGATGTTTTCACTATTTTATACTTTAAACTTTTATTATTTGGATAAAAGTTGGCATAACTAAAATTACAAAACCAAACTTATTACATATGTAACTATCAAGTTGAATAAAATTCGAAACTAAACAACCTATTATTAAAATATTTGAGGGAAAACGATCTTTAACTAGGCAGGGCTCAAATATTGAAAATGATTGTACTAAATACATGAATACATTAATTACTACATAATTACATATGTTTATAATAGTCAACAGATTTGGGTAAATAGTTCACACTGTGAGCTGTTTAGAAAAAGGCACCGCTCTTCTAAAAAGGAAAAGAATATTTCTTAATCTTTTACTACAGAGAAATGTGACGCTGAATAAGAGGGACATTTTTTATTAAATATTTATTTCTTTTAAGCTTTTGAACATAAAGAAGACGGGTTGCGTCACATATAGTTTTTTTAATTTTTTTAAATGTTTTTACTAAAAAGCAGTAGAATGTCTTTTCTGTATAATATACATGTGCTAAATCTTTGGTAATTACAGAAAACAAAAACAAAACTAAATAATATTTTATAAATGATAGAAATAGTATATTAAATTTTATGCAAAAGCGCGTACATACATATTCGCTAGAAATAAAAATAATAACTAGCAAGGATTGTATTGTGCTTTGTTGTTTTTGTTTAAAGGCGTTTGCTTTCTATCATTTTTTTTTTTTTGACTATACAAATTTACACATTTACTGTTCACCAATTTAAGATGTACAATTTTACATCATTTTAAATTACAAATAATTTTATAAATAAACGATAATGTACAAAAAAGTTTCCTATACAATATGACTAATTTACATATTAAATGAAATATATGTTTTTATTTATATATATATAGTTTCATTTTTATTATTTTATTATTAGTTCATTTATACATAAGGCTATACACTTTGTTCAAGAATCTAATTATTGCAAATCCTTAATAACACTCTCAAAGGGTTGCTGTTTCTTTAAAATGCACCTTTTTATTATATTTTGTACTTAATATAAAATTTATATAATTTTTTTTTTTTTAACAAACATATGGAATTAAATATTCTTACACATAATTTGAACAAAATTATTGATAATAAATACAAATGTACGAGTACATTCTAGTAACCAACCCCTGAGATGATATTGGAAGTTAGAATATATTAGATTGTGTGTACCTCAAGGCAAGACAGGTGGACACATAGGAAATGGAAGAAGCAACCTGAACAGTTCTTTTAAATTACTTTTCTATTTACAACAAATAAACAAAATAAACGAAAATAATTTTAAAAAAAATTGACACCTTAAAATTTTTTTCAACATTTCTAAACTTCCAGACTATAAAATATTTAATGTTTTATTCTTTTTATTATTTTAAAAATATATAAAATTCATTAGCCTTCGTATGCTTTTTTTTTAAATTTAGAATTCATTAGATGTAGATTTGTTTAGGGTTGATTCTGATTTGTCATTTTTTTAAAAATAATTATAAAGAATTAAATTTTTGGATGTTCTAATCTGGACTTTTCTGATCATTTAATTACTTGCTAAATTGTATATAAAAAATTATGCTCCTTTGTATTCTATAAAGTTGTGTTATTATTGACATTACATCACTAAACGTAAATAAATTTATAAAAATCATTATAATAGTTAAAGTGAATAGAAAACAAAATTACTTAAATTTTGCTGTTCATTATTAAGAGTTTGCTTCCAAACAAATGAAAACATTTTCGGTATTTACTATAATTTTAAGCAAAATCATTTTACTGGATATATTATAGAAAATGACATTTATAATAAATATAAATTTTATATAAATTAATAATAAATAACAAGCCAATGTTTAATAAAGCTTTGGACCACCTTAAAGGCTTCTTTTTATATATATACCATACTGTTTATGAGTTTCATAATCGAAAAATATACAGGTACATGCAGTAGAAATTTATTTAATTAGGAATACACACTAAAAAATGATCGGATTATCATCGATTATTAAAATATTGATGATTTAATAATATTATTAAAAATAATCATGCGTTGATGATGAGATTAATATCGATTATTAACAATTAAGTATACTATACTGTCCAACTTACGCGCAATTTGCCTGCCATTACAAAAATTTATCTGCAAATATAAAAGTTTAATCACTGTTTAAAGTAAATGCTAAAATATTTACTTTAATGAAATAACATTTACTTATAAAAGAGTAATATTTAATCAAACCCCTTACATTATTGCAACAAAACTCCTTTCATGAATGTGATGTGAGTATAATTTTTTTCTTGAAATTGATGTTTAATTGCTATATTTATTTGATCCTAAATGAACCTAAATTTATAATTATTCTTGGAACGCAATAAATCCATACTGAACCAATGTAACTACTAAGTTTTCTGTTTGAAAATCCGTTGAAGCAATCCTTGCGAATCTAAATCGCTCTCAAGTTGATACTAAAAGTTGTTTGAGAGGAACTGCTTAAAAATCAATTCTATAGTGTTCTGAAATCTATTGTTCCGATCTGATTTCGAAAATTGCACTTAATTGTCTTTAAAAGTTAGGAAACATTTAGTCAAAAGTGAGGGTGTCCAGAGGAGTTAAGTCCCTGCTGTTGCATACGTCACGTGCATGCTTAAATGTGGTGAGTGATGGAGTCTAGTGTAAATGCTCATGTTGTGAGGCTGGGATACTCGAAGGGTACAACGTGCTCTTCCTAATGACGGAGTGTGCAATCCATTTCTAGTTATGTTGGACGCAAATTCACTCCTCTTCTCTACAACTTTTTACATCTATCTACATCTCTACATCCTTTGTTAGTACCCATGCTTGCCTATAATGCAATAATAATATGATGGATGAGATGTTTTGTAATTAAATCAATTGGTACAAATGATCTTTTTGAAAAATACCATAACCAATAATCCTCGAAGGAATAGATTAGACACTTTTTCAGGAATCTTGAAGGACAGCATAAGAGCTGCAGAGTAATTCTTGTGTGCAATGATTAAGTTTAGCGATACCGTAATGATCAACTCTATTTCATTTTATACAATCATTTCCACCTGTTTATTCCTTTACTTTTCTCAGACACTATTATATACTACCAGATATCAGATATATCAGCGTCAGCAAGGAAACCATAATAGATGCAGAGCGCATAGAATTTTGTTATCTGCAACAATTGTTTGACTTCTCCATTACAAATCTAGCTAATAGAAAGTTACATCTCTCTAATCTACTTTCTTAGTTGGACACAATAAAGTTCTTACTTTCGCCATACTTGGTCTTCTTACTCAATATCTTCTGTAACAAGACGATAATATTTCGAACTCTATACTGTTTAAACAAGGCAAGCAACATTTCTGCAATTATTGTAAACACTGAAACTTGATAGCAAAAGAAAGAGAGGTCCAAAAAAATGAAGACGTATTTATTGGAAACTATTCTTGAATACTTTCATTATGATTGAATCGTAAAGACTGAAAAAATGTAAATATTGAATAAAGCTTAAATATAGTGAAGGTTTGAAATTGTTATAAGTTGATAATCTTTACCAAATTTTTGAACACGATTTTTTTTCATGAAACAAATGTACAATATGTACCCAATAGAAATTTGTAGTTTTAGGAGTTAATATTATTTATTAAATTTTAATTCACACACAAAAACTTTTTTAAAGTGTGAAATGTAAAGATAAAAGCATCAAATGTTTTATTCTAAACAATTTTATTATAGTGACATTAAGCGATTTCTTAAGTTACCACTTAAAACTTTGGACGTTAAGATATGACCGAATAGAAGAGTGAAAAAAAATTCAAATCAAACTCTAATTAAATCTGATTATATTTAAGAATCATTCACAAATGAATTGCGAAAACCCTAAACAATACTATGTATTTTAGAACAATAAACAATTTAATTTTGCCATATAATAGCAAAAAGCGTAGTTATAGTCTGAAAATTTGTTTCTTATCAATTCTTGGTGCCTTTGGACACAGAATAATATATATAAATAGTTTTTATTTAATAAAAAGTTTTCCTTTTTTTTTTTCATTATCGACTCCAATATGGAATAATTAAGCATCTGATTCTTTAAGATCTTGGAGCCTGGCTAATTGATGTGGCTCCAGTTCGTCCGGTATAACTTCATGTTTTTTAGTGTCAGTTTGATGGGAGGGAGGTGGCACTGATTGTGAATTATCCGCAGTACTTGGTCCAGTATAAGTTTCTTCATCACTGGCCGTAGAACTGCTGTGGCGTGTAGCTGTATTATCTTCTTGCGGTGTTGTTCCTTCTGTAACTGCTGCAGTTCCACTTACGGCGCAAGTGGTACTATTGCAATGTGTAACATCCTCATCAACAATAGCATCAGCATCATCTTCTTCCGTTTCAGCGCCAGGTGGTGGGGGAAATGGTTTTTCGGCTTCCTCAGTCATTGGTGTAGCTGCTGTAATTACTATTTCAGCTACTGATAGATTCAGTTCCAATCCTTCACACTTTACATCATCGGTAGTATCCATGCTTGCCTATAATGTTATAACAAAAAAAAATGAAAAAAGTTTCTTTCAGACTTATTTTTCTTAATACTGGCAAATGACTAATTTCCTACCAAAAGTATTTGAAAATTTTACTAAAATATTTCTTTGGAAACACAGCTTTTTATAGGATAGTGTCGTCAAGAGTTGCCTTCAGATTGATAATTAAAATAAAAAAAAATCAATTAAAAAAAAAATCAAGGAGCCTCTTATAAGTAATTATTTTTACAATAAAGATAAAAAAATAGCCTATTTATATTTTTTATTTCTATTTATTTTTTTATTTTTATTAATGATGCACAGGCGTAAAACGACATTGTAACTTTGCATCTGTGCTTTACCTTCTAAGACGAGAAAGTATTGGGTAAGATACAAAATCGGGATAATACAATAAAAAGCAGCTTAAAAAAAAACAACAACAAAATGACGCAAATCACTAAATACACCGTCCGGATAACGAAAAATGATCGATCGCAGAAAATGGCGTAACTTTCTCATTCAAAAAACTTAACGTTTAATACTTACTTCCTCGCCTAAACCGTCTATAATTGGAATCCAGAGATTGTCACTGCGATTCTGCAGAATGCCGGCAAAAATCATTTATCACCAAGCATTTCTTGATATAAAGACAGCTAGTGAGATTGGAACAGCTTACAGAAGTAATTGTATTGAACTGGATTTGCACTTAAAATAAAAATTCATCCATTTTTTTTTTCAATTTAAACTAAATAAAAATTCTGAACACATATCTTCTATAAGATTCTAAACAACCAGGAAAATAGCATTCAACTAATTTTACTTCAGCTGAACTGAAATCAGAGTATAGCTGAAATAGACAGTGACAATACAAATTCTATTTTTTTCTAAACAAGTTTTTCTAGTTTTAAACATTTTGGTATTAACAACCAGCATCACTATCGTTAATTACAATTTTTCGACACGATGAGATTACTTTAATTTTCAACATAGAGAATTTTATAGAAATTTTAAAGAAAATAATTTTGTTTGGATTATTTTTATTTAGATATTTTTCAATATGACTTAAGTTTGCATGTAATCTTAAATTATTTTGTTTTTATTTTAATTATATTCAAATGTTTTTTGAAATATCTATTCTATAAATGTATAAAATTATCAAATAATAATAAATACACTGTACATAAAATAAAATTATTCAAATATATTGTCAATTTTATCCGAAAGTTAATTTTAAATAAAATTCCCTTAATCTACCTCGACTGGCTGGCTGTCTTCATCTCCAGTTACTGATTTGCATTTAAAAAAAAGTAACAAATATAAATTATTAGCCTCTTTTTCTATGTTCTCCCATGAATCACTTAAAAATTATTTTATACTCACCACTGACTGAAATTTCTACATTCTCAGAACTAAACTGTGTATCGAATTCTTTTGGATGGCCATTAGGAATTTCGTCAGATTCAGGAAGCTCTTCTGCTTCACGAAAAAAAAAAAATATTATTAAAATAAATTAATATTTATTTAAGTTCATGCAATCAATAAGTTCAATTTACAGAGAAGAGCTTTAAAAATCTGGGATTTTATCCAACGTAGATTCTTCTTTTGTTAATTCTAACAACTTTCGGATTCCCATCCATTATCAGAATATGGTTACAAGTTCGTGTAGAGAGTTGACTTCAACTTAAAATTTCTGTCACACACCACACTGACGGATTCTTAGAAACTTCAAGTTCAAGTCAACTTTCTACACGAATTTGAAAACTATTATTATCATTATTCCTCTGTGGGGAGGTATGGTAGTTGATAACTATACTCGGACGATGGATGAGAATCCGAAACTGATTAGAATTAGCAAAAAGAAGAATTAAAATTTAAAAGTTAAAATCCCAAATATTAACCAGTATATGAACCGGTAAATATGAACCAACCCCATACTTCAGTTAAAATAAAAATAAAAATGAAATTAAGATATGTTTGCTAAACTATAAATCATACGATAATAAATTATTTAAATACTTCATATTTTGGCTAGAACATGAAAATTACATAAAATATGAATGAAATAGAAAATGAGGTATTTATAATGAGAATATTATATATAATATACAGGGCTCCCTCTAAAGTATATTTGTAAATGTCACTTATGATGTTCAATAAAGACTGATAGGTTAAGATATAGGCAGATAATAAAAAATTATAATTACCTAAAAAACAACAATTCTAAAAGAACAATTTTTTGAAAATATTGTTCTACGTTTAAAAAAAAAAAACAATAGATTCTAAAGCAAAAGAAAATTGGAAAGTGAAATAGTTAAATAAAGAAAAATATTCAAACAATACTCACCCACAATTGGTTTATGCTCGATAAGTGGAGTTGGTTGTGTTATAATAACTGCCTGGGGTGCAAGGAGAAAGCTAGGCACATCGGGTGGGGTGAAAACTGGAGGTGCAGAACCTGGAGGTGTATCTTCCCCCTTTGTATACAAACAGAATTTAATGAAATATTTAAATTAAGCTAATGAATAACTATAAAACATATTTTTATCAAACGTCAACATTTACAATTACAGTAAACCTAAATAACTAATTTCGAATACCACTTTACGAAAATCTACATCATTATGATCCCTCTTCTGATATCTCTAACTAATATAATCTTCATTTCAGATGACATATTCCTAACGTCATAATCGATATGTTCGGATATTAATGAAATCAAAGTTTGCAGAAACTTTAACTAAGTCAAATTAAAGTGTTTTAGTGGTTTTTTCTATAGGTTGTTATTTTTTTCTATATATTCTTCTTTGGGGCGGTTGTGAATGAACCTTTCTTTATACAGCCAAATAAATTTTTTATTTATTTATTTATTTATTTTTATATTTTTTTTATAATTATTACACATCTGTTGTTCCTTTACGTTTCAACACTCCACGTGTTATCTTCAGAAGGATACTTTTATTTTTTTATTATATATTTAGATGTATGTGTTGTTTATTTTTATGTTTAGGCTTCGTTAAAGTTATTGATATTTTTTAAAAAGTTAAATTAGATTTGAAAATTCTAATTTAGACCCATGTATGAAAGAAAATATGTAAATGGAAAAATGTTTGTGCTTTCTTGAATGATGATGGTCGAATTGAAAACGAAGCATTGGTTAATGTTACACATCTATGTACATCACAAATTAGGATTATTCTTCTATCTCTGTTAGTAAATCAACATATATTTTTTAATTTAATAAGGATTAATGAGAAAATTACTTCCGCTTTTAGAGACAAATCAGTCAAGTAGAATCATGGAAAGGATAATAAAATGTGAAAAGTTATTTTTAGAACTACCTGCTTTACTGATTCAAACACAGTTCAAATAATTATATTTTAAAAACCATAAAGATATGACTCATACATCGTGATTATATTATCTTCATTTCGATGACATATTCCTAACGTCATAATTGATATGTTCGGAATTAATGAAAACAAAGTTTACAGAAACTTTGTAAAATTTTGTAGATAATACAATGTTTATGAAACCTATATTTAAAAAGATAAATGAATTGGAGAAATCAGTCATTGACAATAATTTACACTACAATAATCTTCATTCTCGCAAAATCTTCAGTACCTACTGTTCTCAAAACCTTAAAAATTTAAAATATCCGTTTTACTGAAAAAATGGTATTATTACATTGAACCTGCATAATATAAAGAGCAGGTAAAATGTTATTCCATAATTTAGCACTGCCTCATTTTTTCACGTTATTGAAATATTGTCTTAAAATTGTATGATATTTAAAATATACCTATGAAACACAGTAATAATTATGTACACCAGTGTAAATAAAGTTAGATGTAAAATTTAAAAACTTTGAGATAAAAATTAAATTAGAGCCAATCAGAATGATAGCAAAAAGCCAATGCATGCAAATATAGTATTAGGATTATAATAAATGTAGCAATCAGTTAAAATTTAGAATTGGTTTCTGTAGAAAAAATTGTTATTATAAAATAACAATTATGAGTAAAAAATCACCTTATCTAGTAATGGTATAAAATTGTTAAGCAAAGTAAGAAAATTTCTTACTTTGTCTGATATTGTAAATATCTAACATGTGTAACTGTGTATTTCATCGGTTCCCAAGTTTTTTTCGTTTACACTTACAAATGACAATCACTACTACTTTCTTCTGTCATCCACATTCTGTCTCTTGAACCTATATGAATAACGTTTTTATTTGACTGTCAGATAGATTAAAATTAATTATTAAAAGACTGGCATATGATAATCATATATAATTTTCTGTGGGAACTGAAGCAATTGAACTCGAAAAAAATCAGAACCTAAGAAAACGTATTCCTGAGTAAAACGAGTTAGTTTTATCTAACTTCAATGACTATCTTTAAATTACGAAGAATTAGGTCAGTTGTTTCCTATTTTAACCCTCCTAATTTTTAAGAATGCTCTATTTGCGCTTGTGCCCATGAATGGTAAACATATAACCAATATGAACATAATGTACTAAAAATAATAAATACGATACAATCATTTAGGTCAAGAATGATTAGGGAATTTTCTATCTAGTACTTCTGTTGAAAAATTATTCTCAATACATGGGCAAAGTTTTTGAATTAATTACATTGAATCAAATTATCAGCATAATCCACGAAAACATTCTAAATTATTATAGCTTTCAGTGTATATTCTAAGCATTATGAAATAATATTAAGCACCATCAATGCAAGCGTGTATAATATGCAAATTTAAGTATTTATGAATTTAATAATTTTAACTAAGAAGTAAAACCCTTATTGCTCACTGCAAAGGTTAACGCAAGGGGCATATGACTGGGGCTGAGAAGTACTTAAATGGTATAGCTGGAGTATAAGCAATTGTTATCTAAAAGCTAAATAATTGTGAAAAACGCCAGCAAGCACACATATTTTGTAAATCAATGAATTTAAAGCTTTGCAAAGCACAATCTCAATATTGTTTTTAAAATATATTGGTGTCTATCTAATTGGAGGATACCAAAACAAACAGCTATCTAGGTTTATGTACAAATTGTTAACAAAATAGTAATTTAATGAAATATTAAAAAAACTCATTGACCAACTTCACAGAAGTTAGCTAATGAAAATATACATTCAAATAAATTATCAAAAACAAAAAAAGGTACTGAATACCGGAATGTTTACATTCTAAAACAGCTTTTTACTTTACTAAGTATATTTTTTTACTAAGCCAAAATATTATAATACTGTTAACAATTATATAACAATAAATAGTATAATGTAAATAAGAATTATGTGTGACTGGGTATTAATTAATTTTCTTTAATACAAATTTAATATTAGAATATTTGTCATTAAATTTTTATCAGATATAATCAACTGATGCTTAAAAGCCTGGATTAATGCACTTAAAGGGCAAGAGAAACGAAAGTAAAACAGAGTTCTCTGCTCAAATTATCGCACTATTAAAATATTTAAAAAAAGAACTACAATTTGTTACTATAATAATAAAAAAAGAAATCAAATGAACATTATTAATGAAAGAAATTACCGATCCATTCTGGTGAGCCTTAAATTAAATTAGTAAATTTAGTGACTATTTTTTAATAAATTATATTAAAACATATTTAACAAAAAATAAGTAAAAAGTAGTTGCGTATCTTTTTTTTATTTTAATTTTTAGATGTATTATCATTATTATTATAACTATTTATAAACTACAAAGAAAGCTTATTTTCTCAGATAAACTCTGTTTTAACTAAGGCTTAATTTCAAAAATATTTTGTCCTCTAAATTAACAAATGAATAAAGTTTATATTAACTTTATAATTCTTACCTAATAGACATGTCTGTCTTTTTATCCAATTAAGACCCAAGTTGCGCTCTTTTACCAAATGACGTACCACTTTCAAACAATGTCTAATTTCAACACTTGGAGATGACGCAGCAATTCTTTGAAGACTTATTGATTACATTACAGGAGGCTCGGTGGGATCCAAGGCGAGCATGCCTTGGTTCCACGGGGGCCATGAAGACCATCCCGACTGCGGCGTTGGAAGTCCTCCTCAATCTGCCACCATTACACATTCTCGTTCTAGGCGAAGCCAGAATGGGAATACATAGGCTCCTGCAGGGGCCGCCTCCCATCACCTCTAGGCATGATCGTAATAACCAGAGGTTGATTGAGGAAATCAAGGCGGACTATCTTCTGGGGATGCCAACGGATAGGATGGTTCCTAAGTATTTCTTTGAAAGGAACTTCCATATTGTCATACCGAGCAGAGGCGAATGGGGCTGCGACCCACCCCTGTTCGGAACTCGATCTGGTATACAGATGGATCCAAAACTCCGACTGGGGTCGGAGCTGGGGTCTACGGGGGCAGGCCTAAAGTTAAAATTAAGGCAGCCTAGGGAAGTACGCCACGGTCTTTCAGGCTGAAGTCGTGGCGTTACAACTCTGCGCTAGGGAGATTATAAGGCAAAGGATAGTGGGTAGAAGAATGGCCATATACTCTGACAGTCAGGCAGCCCTGAAGGCACTTTCCTCACACCAAATAGTCTCAAGACTGGGGTGGGACTGCCTACTTGCCCTCACCGAGATGGGTACTCGGAATAAACTGACACTCGCCTGGGTGCCGGGACATGCGGGGTTCCTGGGCAATGAGAGGGCGGATGCCCTAGCGAGGGAGGGCTCGCAGGATACCTTTATAGGCCCCGAACCCTTCTGCGGCTTGTCCAGGAGCCTCATCCAAACTTCTATCAAGGGGTGGATAGAAGATCAGCGTCTGCGTTGGTGGGAGGGAACACCAGGACAGAGGCAGGCAAAGCTCTTCATTAAAAGACATTTGCCTAAATTTACCAAAGACCTACTGAGCCAAACCCGAAGGGATATAAGGTTAATTGTGGGTCTACTAACAGGGCATTGTAGGCTGAATAGACACATGCACCACCTACAACTTGCGGATAGTGCGGTATGCCGATTCTGCAAGGTAGAGGAGGAGACCCCGGCGCACATCCTTTGTGAGTGCACCGGCCTGGCGAGGATTAAGTTTCTTCAATTGGGGTCGGGCAATCCCGAAGCTAATAGCTGCTCTCAGCTTTGCTAGGATTGATTAGGCGGGCAAAGCTGGGGGCTGTTCCGTAACTTAAGGGGATCCTCAATTTGTAGGTCGCAGTGGAATGAGGCTTCCCGCCCCCCGCTTCTATTCTACATTACAGGAACAATAATTTTCAAATACATTTTATTCAACAATGGAAGAGAACATGGCGAATCAAAATGCATAGCCAAAAAGGCTACTAACCCATACTTACACTCAACACCTATTTATATTTAATTAAGCATTTCAACAGTATATTTTAATAGATAAAACTTCCCGCAAAAGAAAGTACATTGTTACAGTCTCTACCTGGGCTGCCCGACTGAACTACGACCTTCACATTCTCAAAAGAAGGTATTAAGAAACTGCTTTTGATTATTGAAACTGATTACAATAATCTTCAACTTTGCAACTAAAATAAAATAATGTTTCTTCTTCTTTCTTTCTACAGCTCTAGATCCGAAATGGATCTTACCTCCTTCAGCAAGAGTTATCAGGCTTCCCTATCACCTGATACTCTTCTTCATTGTCTAACCGCGATCCGCCCCAAATCATCTTCCAGATTCTGCAACCTCAGCAACCTGGGTCTTCCTCGAGGCCGCCTGCACCCGGTGCATGCTCGTATGCCAGCCTAGGATCTCTTCGCACTTTAATTCTATACAAATGGCCCAGCTAGCATAACCTTACCAAGTTGATGTTCGACACGAGATGTGGTTCTCTAATAAATTTTTTAATTCTTCATTTTTGCGAATCCTGTATGCTTCCCCATCTTACCCCGGTCCAAAAATTGTCCTCATAACCTTCCTCTCCCAACAATTCACCCTTATTTCCTACGCGGATGTCAAAGTCAAGGTTTTAGACCCATAAGTACCACGGGCCTTAAAATTGTTTTGTATATGGTATTTTCGCACTGTTGGACAAATTTTTGTCTCAAAGAAACAGTAGTCGGCCAAACCACTATTTCCTGGCACAATAATTCTGCTTTTGATGTCATTTTTGCTAGTGAGTACTGACCCTAGAACTTAAACTCACTTGTGTCTTTGAAACAATGTTCCCTAACCTCTAAATCACCGAACCTTTTTCGCCTTCTTGTTGTTACACATACTGCGTTTTATCTTTGTTAACCAGGAGTCCAAACACCGCCGTTCCTTCTTCCAACTCTATGTCTTTTTGCCCTCCTTCATTAATCCTTTTATTCTTTATGTTATTAATGCTGCAATGTATTATACGTTACATTCAACAAAGAAATGCCATTTAATTTTGTTTCCCTTCATGTAAATTGGGGAATTAGGGCAGTTTTCCAGCCTTTGGGGATCCCTTCTTTAGTTCACACCTCCATACTTCATTTCTAACAAATCCCATCTTCTCCTGGGGCCTTATTTCCTTTCGCACCCTCCCAAAAAAACATCAAATCTTCCCTGGAAGGCGGATCGGGCTCATCTTCTAGTGGCACCTTTATTGGATCTACCTCCATTCTCTTATTTATCTTGTTTGGGGCTTTATGAATGAACTCCGCCCAGAGATATCGTCCTTCCCAGCAAAAAAAAAAATCACCACTTTCCCTTCCACACATCCTAACCTTGGTTGAAACCCATCTTTTGCGTTTTATACTTCCCTATAGAACTTCCTGCTAATGGGCTCTTCGAATCCCTCTGCACTTATTCTATTCGCAGTCTCTAACTTTCTCTTTTCATTAGGCGACAGATATTCTTTGTTTTTCTCCTCGTCTCCTGATAATCCTTATAACTGTCTCTAGATCTTCTAATGGCATGATTTGTCTCACTTCATTTCTTTTCCTCAATGTATTTCTTACTTTTTCAACATACCAATCATTTCTATCTTTCTTTTTTCGCTCATCTAATATTTCTTTTGCTGCCTTTTGCTGCAGTCTGAATGACTTTCTTAATTCTTTGCCATTGACTTTCAATATTTCCAATATTTGCACTACCATTTATCTCCAGCTCATTCCGTTCCTTCATCCACCTTATCAGCATATGCCTCCGCCCTTAGCTGCTTAATATCAAAAATACTTTTTCTTTCGCCTTCACCTCGTGTTAAAAACAAAATAATACTGTTAATAATTATCCACTATTCAACATGATATAATTTAAAAAACTATATCCTATCTAAACGACTATACGGTAGGAAAGTTTGAAAATGTGGCAAACATTGCAATCTATACAAAATACAGACATTCCAATCTAGTGGGAGATTCTGTTTTAAACTTTAATACACTATACGTGACAGACTTAAAGCAAATATAAAAAATTCCATGATATACTAGAGCAACAATAAATACTCTTATCTCTGATTGAGCACAGCTTTATTCTACAGAGCACATAAGAAGATTAGAAAGGAAATGTCCCAGTTGACACCTTTCCAATGATCGATCTCAGAAGTGTCCTTCTGGATGCGTCTCCTCAGAAGTCATTCATGTTACCATGGGCAGTAGCTAAAACTATACTCTTACAGATTCTATTTTTTATCAATAAGCATATATTTCTTTAAAGAACTTTATAATTTCTTCGTCGAAACATGGCAACTTTTATGAAAGAACCCCTATTAATCTAACATACTTCATCTGAAAATTATAAACTAAATGCAATTCATTAAGGGGAAAACGAAAACTTCAGGCTTAGAAATTCAAACACCTAACATTTTTAGAGATGTTTTTCTGGTGGGACTACTTCATTTTGTCATTATCTATCGGTCTCTAGTATTCATCCAGGATGTACCAGACTGCACAATCTGGGTATTATACAGACTGTACAAAGCAAAGTCAGTTTATACAGTCAGCTTAATACACTTTGTTTATATAATGCGAGAAAAACACAAAACCAAATAAAAAGAGGACAGACTCCTAAAAACGAATTACACCAGAAACTGATCGATTATCATAAAATTAAATAGGTTATGAGGAAAAAAAAGTCTCTCTTGCAACTGGAACCTAACCACCCTGATCTAACAACTTAATGAACTTAAATTTTCTTCATGTGAAGACAATCAGCTCTATAAAAAAAATATTGTACAGCTTTTACAATAGAATTTCAACAAACTGAAACTTCTTTTGTAATCTTTTTTTTTTGTTAGTCCAATTTTCCCCCTTAACGTTAAATGAAACAGCCGTTTCTTCATGAATCTTGGCATCCGTGCATCTATTGCAGCTTAACACGAATAACATTTACACTTACATACCTTACCCCTCACATACCATAAATAGAGCCTGCAGATCTGGTCGATGTAAAAAACTACTGGGTTTAGGTATAAGTAAGTTAGCAACTTCACTAAGAAATTTCTCATTTGTATCGTAGAAACTTTACTTAATAAAGGCTTTGTTTTTATAGAGTTGATGACATCGTTTATTTACTTTCCTAGAGGACAAAATAGCGAAAAAATAACAATTAAATGAATCCCTATAATTTCAATAACATACCTCAGGAGTGAGAGGTTCACCATTTTCTCGGCATTCTTCTACAACTAAAGACGGAAATAGACCAATTTCATCGCCTCTTTGGCCTTCCCACCATCCATCGTCCACATCATCATGTACTACCTTTCTTAATACTTTGATCACTTCTCCTTCACTAAAACTGAGTTCTTCTGGGCAAGTTGCATCATAATCATATAGGGCTATGCAATACGTATCGCCAGTCCTTGAAGTGTATTCACTACTGCTAGATAAATCTATAAAATGTTCATAGAATTTTAGATCGTTGCACAAATACAATTTAAAAAAGAACAGAATGGAAAGCAAATGAAAAGGAGAAAGTTTTATTTAAGACCCGACGATTTAGAAACCAATGAAATGAAATTTATTGTAACTTATTCCGTAAGGTATTTCCTTTTTCTCAATATTAATAGTAACAATTTCTATTATATCAGTAAAATAATATTTCAATAAATAACAAATATCATATTGCAGTATTACCTAAATTAGCTGGCTTGAATGCCTCACGTACAGTATCCTGTCCGATAGATTGTTCCGAAGGTTCTTCATCTACAGTATAATCTACGCTAGAGAATGAAATTTGTGATGTAAGTTGATAAGATGATGGACCGTCTGTGAGATTTGTTGCAGCACCCATGTCAGTTCCACCGTCTACTGCTTCATCTTCTTCTGGACCCCAATCTTCCCGTTCTACATCAAGATAATTATGTGGTACATATCCTTCTTCACCCCTGTAATTTCTTGCTTTCAACCAGCCATCACCATCTCCTTCACCAACTACTTCCAATTGTTCATTTTCTACTATTGAAAGTTCATCTGGATTCTGAGCCTGAAAATTGTTTTAAGAAACAAATGTTATCAATCACAAAAATTTAATTTATTTACAACATAAAGAGAGAGAAGTTTTATTCTTATGTTGAGGGAAGGGAATAGCTAAGTGGTTAGCGTACTGGATTCCTATGCGGAGGACCCGGGTTCTGTGCTACTCTTAGATTTTTTCTCCCTAGGAGCCTCTACTGCTCAGTGTTGTCTGTAACGAGAGAATACTGACTGGAGGCTGGCAGTGCATTGACAAGGATTAGGACGCCAATGACCATAGATGTTGACGCGCCTAATTCGAAATAAAAAAAATTCTTACGTAGGTATTCAAGTCAGGCAAGCTCCTTGCTCTGCAAAGTCCCTCTGGGCCCATATATAGCTATCCTAGAGAGAAACAATAAGCCGCGTCACAGTCACATTAAAGTAGACAATAACCTTAGGGGGAAACTGGCAAAAAACAAACTTCTACACACATCCTGTTACGACCAAAGTGCCCTATCATTATCTACTTTTTACTTTCCCAAATTCTTAGAACCGGTATCTCTAGAAGGCAGATCTTGCGTTTTAGCCCTTCTCAATCTGCAGACAAGTTGTTGGATAGTTTAGCTTTTGTCGTCAATAAGTTGGATGAAAACGATGTTGCTTTCTACAAAGAAACTTATTAGTCTCTTCATGTGATTTGAGACAGTAGTATATCCGCCATCCGTCTTAATATAATCGTCTTTGGATAAGCGATGAAAGTAAACATACATTATGTTCTGTGTATAATCTGGATGATAGAGAGGAAAATATGCACCACTTTATAGCAGTCTGTCCAATTTTCGGTATTTCGGAGAAGTAAAGTAAAGTGAAATAGAATTTATAAACTACTTAAATGACAAATGTTGACATTTTGGTTTGCTATTGTAAAAAGGTCTTACAGGTACGAACTGGTCAAAGAATTTAACTTTAATGTTATTACTCTTTCTCGTTTCTATTACTTTTATATACATATAGAGCCCGCAAGGGGTATCTTTTGCATGCATTTACTTGGAGAGTAGCGACCTCACGAGTTACCACAGCTTAAGTACTCCATGCATTCATCAGTACACAGTACACAATACACTTAAACTTTATACACTCTACTCTTTATATACAAGGACAAACACAGTACACAAACTAGGGATTACGTTCCTAGCTAATTAGCCTAAGCCAAGAGTGAAGGAAGGGATTAGATCAGTGGTAGCGCGCTGGACTAGCAATGCGGAGGCCGAGGATTCGAATCCAGCATGCAGCGCTTAGATTTTCACTTTCTAAGAGCCTCTACAACTCGATGGGCAGTGTTATCTGCAGCTAGAGAATACTGCTTCGAGGCCGGCAGTGCACTGAGAAGGCTTCGGGGGGCACAACAGATCTTTCAGGTCGCAGAGCAATAATCCCTTACAGCAATCTACAATATATTCTTAGCCATACGCATATCTGGAAGTGCCACTGGTTTTTCTATTATTTTATAGCTTTTAGTCTGTTTGTCAAAGAATTCTAGAAAGGTTTGATCCCATCCTAGATTTCTTTCATGAGATATCTAATCTCAAATAGACTTTTCATTCAATAGTTTGACTCTGAATGGAGCCCTTCCAAATTACATATTGGCCTAAGTCAATCCTAGATTCCACACTGTATTTGACTCAAGCACTGTTCTTTACTTAAGTATAATTTAGGGCACATAACTCTTTTAGATGAAGGTCATTTGAATTATATTAAGTGCATTGATCGTGAGTTTTAAAATTTTGCTTGTCGATGCTTGTTAGAATTGCTTGAGTGTGTCGGAGGCTTATCGTGGATGTTATTTCAATTACATTTTCTACTAACCGTGTAACTATAAAGAGCAGTGCACTTATAAGTTGGTCCTTGAGTTTCCGCTGGAGGAGCGTCTTCCTCTGTTCGAATTTCACCCTCTTCTGGTCCCCAGTCTACTTGTGTTGGATCATCCCAGCCAGCTGTTAGTTGTTCAATTCTTTGCCGTTCTTGTTCTAGAATTGCTAAACATTATAAAGAGACAGTATAAAATACATTATTATTTATAATTACCATAAATGTTGCCCACAGGTTATTTAATACATACAACTCATAAGATTGGAATAACGATCGTATGATTCAGTAAGTCATTAGTATGAAATACTTCCAAAAAGATAAACGCGATATTACGGCTGAAGACAATATCAAAAAATTGTATTTTGCAAAATCAATATCAGAACAAAAATAACCATATTGATATTCTGTGTAGCTTCAAATAGAATATTCAAGTAAAGTTCACACCAAAAAAGATATGCACTCGAATATCTTGTTTCCATCTTTGTGATTTCAGATGAAGTAAATCAAGAATAGGAACTCAAGAGACAATAGAAATTTTTCGAATGAATATTACAGTCAAACATGAGGGTAATGCATACAATTTTTAGTAACCAGCACTAACATTCAATCACTTCACAAATTGTGTTAGTATACCCGTAAAAAAGATATTTTTGTGCCCTCAGCTACAACCTAAAAAAAAAAGAAAGCAATGGAGGTCGATAATATTGAAATTATTATTTGGTAGGTTTACATAGAAAGCACACCATTCAATTCGAAGTAAGTCTGGATGCAGTTTAATTACTAATATTCTAAAATAAATATATCTATAATAGCAATTCATCTGACAAAAATTAAAGAGAAAATATCAATAATTTTCCTAATTACTTTTTTGAAAGATAGATCACCTTTAAGAAAGAAAACACTAATTGCTATATTAACCAATTAAACAGTTTTTACCTAGCAGTTTTATTTTATTTTACTAGTTATATTTTAATAAAATATAACTTTATTAAAAAATATCATCAGGTATTTTCCTAGTTTTTAATTTAATGAAATAATCAGTCAAACTTTTTTTTTTAGTTAGCATTAAATATAAATACCCCACTCTCCGTCAACTTCTGCAGAATCAGGTCTATCCTTCTCATCAAGACTTGCTGATGTAGGACGTTCAACTGCAGATTCAGATCCTGCATCATTGTAGTCACTATCATACATAGAATCTGATCCTGCAGCTTCCTGGAATTTAATTTAACTTATAATTAACAAGTCAGAGCTCTTCTTAGGCTGATTTTTCATGCATGGTGGAAAAAACTATTTACGCCATGTTTTTTAGTGCAGACATTTTTCAATTAAAATTGCTTTTTATTTTGTTAAAATTTTACATCTGTATGCTAAACATGCTATAAGCTGACATATATACATGTGCACCATGAAGTTGCGTGAGCTGTTGTGAATGGTAGTTGTTTAGCGATAACATTTACTATCAGGAAATCGCGGGCCATGGACTTTTACCGGCTTGGTGGGTTACTTGGGATGCGCGGACGAGAATGCATCATTGAGAAAAAAATTTAGCATATGGCAAATTTTTCTCATCCAAACACAAAACTAAGAAAAGAAATACATTTCATTTTGAATTATCAAATTAATTAGATAATCACAGATTCATGCAATTTTAAATTATGCTAATCCCAAATTAATTTCCTCCTCTCTTTTAGCACCGGTAGCAGTTACTTCTCACATTTAAAGGCAATTACTCTTAAATATTAAGTATATTATATATATATTAACTTTATAACCAAATAAGTTAGAAATTTAGCATTGTGGGTTGTACATACAGCAGTTCCTGATGCATCTGTGCGAACCGACATTGAACTTCCAGATCTAGGTAAGTCTTGGACACTAAGATTTTCAGCCTCTTGTAAAAATTCCTCAACATTAACTAAGAAAATATAATCGAAATGTTAATAAGATCGATTTAATAAAATAACTTCAACATTTTGAATGAATTAAAATGGATATGAATTTCCTTACCACCCCCAGCTTTTAGACATTCTATCCTGGCTTCTGCTTTTACTTTACCAGTCTGAACAAGACAAAAAGTAACATACATTCAAATTATTAGTTATTTTTTTAAATTCAATTCTCAGTACAATTATAATATCATTTGTACCTCTGCCCTCCTAATTATATGTCTAAGTTCATCCATTTTTGTGTCAATATCTGGGCCATTTGGATCATTAGGATCAATCTGTAAAATTACAATGAATTGAAAAACATAACTCACACTAAAGCAAACATTACAAATAAATGTTATTAAAGATGTTTGGATCTTTTATAAATTAAAGATAAAGTGCTGCCTTTCAGGCAGATCTACGAAACTATCGAAAGATGTCAATAAGGGAGGCGGCGAGTGGGAAATATTTGCGATATTTCCTTTATTTATAAAACTATATGAATCCAAAGCAATGACAAGGAAACAAGCCCATTCTGCGTTACGCCTAATTTAGTATTTTTTCCGCACGCCAATACGCGAGAGGCTTCTTCGCCATGGGCGATCTTGCACCCTAATAATGCTTGGTCAACCTGTTACAAGAACCACATCATCAGTAAAAGAATTTCGAGTGTCCTGCAAAGTAGGACAAGAGTACAGCTAATTAGAATACGTCAACAACAGAGCTGGGCATTATTTAAAATACATTATTTGAAACAATCTAATTTCTTAAAAATAAAAGTAGTTTTTTTTTTAGGTAATTAAGGTTTCGAAATATTGAAATAAGGAAGAATCTAGTGCTGAAATACAAGAACGGTGTTTGCAAGAGAATACAACAGGGGGGACGTGAAGCGTAAGGCCGATGCAACTGAAACCTGTGAGAGAGCCAACCAAACACTCTTGAAAATGTGGCCATCAACATCGCAAGTGAGTACTAAAAACAAATTCGAAGTACTTAGCCAGCTACCAAAGACTTAAATTCAGGCTCACCACCTATTTACCTAAAAACTCCAGTAAATTATCAAAAATTACTGGATAATCTCAAACAAGTAACTGAGAGTCAGTTTGGCTGAAAACCTATGGTAAATGGTATTACTACACAAAAATCCACAAAAAATCAAATCGAAACTTTCAAAACAACCGAAACGTTATTCGCCGCTTCAAGGAATTGAAGTGGGAATTTCAGATGAACCAGTTCCCTTTTCTTATAGTTATTAGCAACTTGCGTTACACGACACAAGCGAAATTAAAGCATCCCTTTTAAATGAGTGTAATATTTTTAATTTTATTCAAAAAATAGAAAAACAAGCAATTTTTTTTTTAATATTCATGTATTATCGAAATACCTTTTGTCCTGATTCTCTGAGTGCGTGCAGAGTAGTAAGTTTGGCCATTGCATCCCTTATATTTGTATTCTCTCTAGCAAGTCGTGTGGCCCATCTTTTGGCTTCTTTACTCAATGCAGCTACTGATGAACTGTGTTCAGCACTCACTTTGTTTACTGTATCGTTGTCACATGGTTCGAATTCATATTGAATATGTTGTTTTAAAACTGGATAATACAGGTATACACATTGCAAATTGTATTCACGGCTAAGCTGTGCAAAGAAATAATGTAAATTAAGTTAATAATTTTTTAATTGGTATAATTAGCTGCTAATGTAATTTAATTTGATAAATATAAATTATTAATGCATCACACAAATCAAATAAAATATCATAAATTAATAAGTAATTAGTGCATTTATTTTTTCACTAATTTACTTGTGCTGATTGTTCCTTAATTCTGTTAAATGAAGTTTGGGTAGCTGTACATGTAAGCAGTTCTGTCCTTGAAATAAGCATCAAGTAATCAGCAACTCGTTCATATACGTTAGCTTCCATTATCTGTGGACAGAATATTTTCATATTTACCTACTAGTTCTACAGAAATTTCAGATTTAAGCAAAATATTAAATTACACAAAAATTATTACTGTTTGCAATTCGGTATCTCATACCGATAGATACACATTTACAGGCTGATAAAGGCAGATACTGATATAGGCTGTAATCTAGTCAAAAAATAACGTTTATGTATAAAACAACGTTCAAACTGTATAAGGCGATTTATACAGTGAGAAATTTACTAATTAATTCACTGATTTAAAACAATCAGCTCATACTCTCCTACTTTTTTTTAATTATAATATTTGGATGAATACCCTCTTGAACGGTATTCATAATTTTTTGCCAATCGCTCTTATTAATAAATGTGCATGAAAATGAACGTTATGGACGAATTAGTTATCGAACTACAAGTGTATTGATTAATGTTAATAACGCAATTTTAGCTAGGTTACTAATAGAAGTCGAGAGGAGGCTCGAAGGACATTTTTGTAGATCCTGACCCAAGCTTCTATCAAAAGTTGGATAGAAGAACCGCGTTTGCAGTAGTGATCAGAACCGAGGCAGGCGAAACTCTTTATCAAGCACTCGCCTAAATTCACTGTGTTCACTTAAATGATAAAAGTGGGTCACTAACGGAGCATTGCAGGCTGAATAGGCACATACAGCGGTTAACAATATACAGACGACGCGATGTGCCAATTCTGTCAGGCCAAGGAAGAAACCCCGGTGCACGGTAAGTGTGCCGGCCTGATGTGGACACAAGCTTTCTTCAGTTGGGAGTGGGTAACCTCGAAGCCATGTGCTTCACGATGGAGCCGCTTTCAGCTTTGCTAGGCCTGCTTAGAATAGCGAAGCTGGAGGAGGCTATAACCATTGAGGATACACAAAAGTCCTCCTAGTGAACGGTTGCGGTGGTACGAGCCTCAGCCACCTCTTTCTTGATCTAATCTAGGTTTCTGATCTCAGTTAGTATACTGAAATATTAAATTTTGAACTCAACGGCTACATTACATTACCATTTATATATTAGTACAATACCTTCAATGCCACTTATTTTGTATCTTGTCCAACAATTATAAGAGCGAACACAATCTATGATAAGATGATTGCTAAATAATTGTTTTCATAAAATGCATATTGTTATTAAAAGATTATAGGTATAAATGCATAAACAAAAAAAATTTACCTGTAGGGCGTTTTGAAAATCTACAACGAAGTATCTAGTTTGGTGCGCATTCGCTGCGGCTAAACTTAATAGATAATCATTCCGAGCTCCAGAAGATTTTTCTTCTAATGCATCTCTCTTTGAAGAAACCTAAATTTCAAATTTTACATCAATCTTTAATTCAATTTGAGGAGGTTTTAAAGTTGTGTTAAATACATTAGCTTATAAATAATTTTAAGACTTTAAAATAAATTGTTTTCTTTTGACTAATTCTATACATGTTAATTGGTTGTGGTTGGGTCCGCAGAGTATGAAAGCATCAGAGATATTTTAATTTGTTTGTTTTTGAAATGTCAGTGCCTCTCTCTTAGGGTATTAGGGTATTTATGTATTTGTTTCTTAATTTTGTTAAACAAAGTTTTAGTAGTAATGTTTATAACCACTTTTTCCTACCTACACAGTAAAGACTGGGTCATGGTTCCAGTACGGTAAAGAAATATTTTCAAATATAAATTCTGATTGTAATCTCAAAATATAAAAAAAAGAAACGAACCATGAAAACTATTTGGTTCAAATATGCTTTCTTAGAAAAAATTGATCCTGCAAAGGTGCCTCTGCTCTTGCATCTTTGAACTGTCAACTAGGAATTCAAACCAGCAGATTTAACTTAGGAGGTGCAGGCATTTTTCACAGGCAAATAAGTAACGTGAATATGTCCCCTGTAAAAATCCATCTGTTCGCTCAGATTTTTGCATTGCTCGCTACCGTAGGTAGAGGAAGTGGTACTACTTGTAAGCAAGGCATATCTTAATATGTAAATAGCTGATAGGCCTGATTTATTTACTAGATACCGCAGTTGTTGGTTGACTTGAAATTCCATTTAAACGCATAATATTTTAATTGAAAGATAAATTGCCTTTCACCGATAATAAAATGTTTTGGAAAACTACTTTGATTACACCACGAAAGTCTTGCTTTTAGAATGATTGAAGCTAAGAATATTCTAATAAAAACTTTCTGAATGTTTCAATATCCTAAGTAACTTTATCGTTTTGATGCCTTGTTATTTCTAGGTCGTCAGGAAAAAAAGGAAAAATATCGTATGCGAATATTGATCTCTTTTCAATGCCAACAAGTTGAGCATTTCTCTTTAATATTGTGTATTACCGACAATCGTATTGCGCCTGGAAAACTAAGTTCCCACTGCTCTCAGTAGAGCGGAAATTCAAAAAATGTATAGACAACGTTTAAAGGAAAAGGCGTTATTATTGTCACATCTTGATGTAAAGTTTTATTGGCGTCGACATATTCGTTTACGGTTTATTTTAATGTTTACAGCTGAGGTTATCCGCTGCCTGCTTCATTTTTTGTTTGTTTGTTATAAATTCACTAGAATTGAAATAGAGAATGGCATGTAAAACTATTTATTTATAGTTAAATAAAATTCATATGTTTGGATCGGAACATTTTATTTACTTATAATTGTACGTATAAATATTGTAAAAAAGTAGTTGTTCAAAGAACTTTATACCGTATCTTAACTAATATTGATTTTATTCGATTTTTTTTTATGCGACTGTCATTTTATTAAGTAATCTACCAATTCATTTTTCATCTTTAAGCTATATTATATGAATAAATTAAAGTACAGATAAAAAAAAAATCAAGAAGAAAATTTATCAACTTCTCAAAACGAATATCATGTCATAGAACTCATATTACAACCATTTTTTCGTGTGAGATAAATCAATAGATATTGAATGAAATTTTATGAAAAAAGAACACCTATTTTATCATTAAAACTCTTATCTATCTTTAAAAGTAATATATATAATAATTTTAATTAAAGAGATATTAAACTTTTCTTTTTATTTAATTGACTTTTATTAAAACTGAATATTAATAAAGAGAATAAAAAAAAAATCGCATAAAAAACTCAAAAGGAAGGGGAACTAAATAGTAATTAGAAAGTTAAATTTAATTAACAATAAGGAAAAAATCCTTTATTGATTCTTTCTGTCAGCTTTAGAATATAAAAACAATTTAATTAATAATCGACTAAAATTAATCTTACCCACCCTAGCACTGTTTTTCTGTAATGAAGTAATAGATTGGAAGAAAGAGCCTTTCTTTTTTTTTAATCTGAAAAACATCCAATATAATTAGATCACTAATCATTACTGAGAAATTGTAAATTATTTTTTTAAACAAGCGATTTTATGCTAGACAAGTTCGTAACCCAGCTCTTGTACTGAAGCTGGTATAGTATTCTACTCTTAATATATTAGTATTATATACGAAAAATCTTTCTTGCTTGTTCTACTAAGTTTGGTGTTACCATTCATACCCATTAGAAACTGTCACAGAGAATGTTTATCGGAATCCTAACTATGCAGAAAGGTACCTGCACGGATTCTGATGGATTAAATAACTACTTGGGAGAGAAAGTGAAACTTGGCGCCCTAACGGGCGTCGATTGAGTTTCAATTGAGGCATCAAGCCTAACAATGCGAACAACAATTATACTAACACCCCAACATTAACTGAACCTCCCCCCCCCCGTACATAATATACATAGGGCCTGCAGAAAAGAATGGGAACTTGCAATTTTGAATTCAACGTTCTCACATATTATAACTCACCACTACAAACATTAACTTCCAATGTTTTATATAATGTAAAAAAAAAAACAGACAAACAGGAAACCAATAGATCTTTTAAAATGCAAAGAATTTGTTGTAGTCACTCCCTGTATTCATCTACTACAGAGATATCACTCGAAACAAATGACACTACTTTGAAAATACACCTTCGTATTTGATACGTTTAGCTGCGCGACAATAAATATTTTTTTAATACTAATTTAATTTGAGAATTTGAAATCTTTGCACATTTTTGCTGCAAGTTTCAATGGAGGCAGACTAATTAAGGATGGCTACTTACTTTTCTTCAATATCTCTGGCTTTGTCTCTAACATCGTGTGCACTATGTTCTTCGTCAAAGTATAATTTTTTGGTCTTGTCCACGTCTTGAACTGAAGCCTGCACTTCTTTTTGTATCATCGCTAAGTGATCTAAATACTGAACAAAACATATAATTTGGTTTAAATGAAGGCATTTAATTAAACACATTTTTATATATTTCTTTTGACGAATTTTTTTGCAATTAAGTGTTCATCGCCATATAAAAGATCTGTGTTATGATACATCTCACTTGTCACAAAGTGACCACACATACCACATTTTTAACCGTTTCATATTGTTTTATTAATTTCTTCAGTAAGTATCATAGTTTTTTTTCTCAGCAAAGACATTCACTCCAAATGTCAGAAAAGAACTTTAGATGGTTAAATGTAATTTATAGGAGTTACATAAAATTTTCTAGAGCAAAAAAGAATAGAGAAATATAATTAATTATCTAATAATTAAAAATATTAATTTAATAATAACTAGAAAAAATACAATTGAAATAAACATTTAGGAAAAAATGTAATGCGGTAGAAACTTCACAAATAAAATATTGAAAAACCTATTAAATTGAAAATAATGAACTTTTTATTATTAAGAAAAAATTTAAACTTAAAATCAGATTCTGTTCTCATCTAATTTGAGAAAGCTTTGCCTTGATCACATATTAACAAATTCTGGTTTGTTAAACATGGCATGATGAAATCTGTAATAACACATCCAACTTTTCCGAGAACATATGTGAAGATCTTTCTAAAAATGAATGAAATTATCTATCATATTAAAAAGAAACTTAGATATGTGATATTTTATATATATATAAAGATTATTACTTTATTTTTTTCTCGAATATACAAAATAAAATAATCTACTTGAAGCGGCTGAAAATATGATGCTTAACTTTTGACACCCAAATGCTTACCAATCACTCTGTATTATGAAAATCTGCGAATGCTCTTTATTAATCCCAAAGTTTATGTTCTTTGGAAAATAATTTTTATTTCTCTTTACTTTTGCTAAAAGACCATGTTAAATTTTATTTCATTTCTAATTTGTTGAAATATCCATAAAAAGTAAATTTATAGCCCAGGATGTCTATTAAAATAAAAATATATACCTTTTTTGCTGTAAGTAGTTTATTGGCCCTAAGTATTTTGGCATCGTCTGCAACTTGTTGAGAGAAAACTTCTACAGCTGCCAGTCTCGCCCTAGCCAGTTTTTCATTCTCCTCTAGCACCGTTCGCCATACGTTCCACATATTCCTTGAGCAATATAGGACCCATTTTAGGCCAAGTGTCACGAGGGATTCTGTTAGGTATTCCAATACAATATTTGTTCACCACTAAATACAAGTTAATTGACTAAACATTTCTTAAGACAACAAAGTAAATAACGTCTACGTAGATATGGCAGTTGAACGTTTTAGTATGAAAGTGTTTGCCATTATTTTTATCTAATATTTATTTATTTATAAGTCAAATGGCAATACAATCAGCGCCCCTGGCCACCCTTTCCAAAACTATCTTGCCGTGCTGGTTTCTAGTTTTATTATTCAAACTATATAAAATTAAAATCTACTAAAATATTAACTGGAGGGTTAACATCCTAAGTTGTCTTAAGGATATTTCTGCCAAAGAAAAATGTTTGAAAGTGAGTTTTCACCAGAAATACTGGATACTTTTTTGGATTTTTGAGCTCTAATAATAGAAATTTGTAATTTTATCACAAAACCGTATATATAAAACTAAGTAAATCAAGGGCTGAAAAATAGAAGGCAAAAATTGAAATGAAGACTAAAAAGTAATCATAAAATAGAAATTATAATTCACCTCTGAAATTATAATGTTACCGAAAAGAGTCTTTAAAGAAATGGATGCTTGGATACGTGGATGGTTAGACGAGGGCGAAGACATTTAAATGAAGAGATTGAGAGGCAGCTGGTTGTGGTAAGGAGACTGTTTACTAATGAGTTTGACCTGACGACCACCCCTCAGAAACGAAACTTCCTTAGGAAGCAGAGTAATATAAATTAATATAATTCTTTCGATATATATATTGCATATAAAAACTGAATATAGAAAAATCTTAAAAATTCTTTCTTAAAATTTATTCCAGACTTTTTGTTAAACAAAAAAAATCTGTTTTTAACAATTAATGTAACCCACTATTCATTCAATCGATTGAAGAAATAATAATATTGATTATTATTATTATTTTTTTAAATCTTTTAAAATTATTCATTACAATAATTAGGAAACAATTAAAAATTATAAAGATCTATTCTTGGAAAAGTGTTAATATCAAAGGTCAGCGTAGATAAGAGTGGTGTATAGGTCGACCTGGGAAACACACCTTCACTTCAAACATTATTTTTCCAAATTCTTTCATTCAGTCGGTACTTTTTATTTTAACGATTTCTATTTCTAACAATTCATTTTCTTACTTCACTAAATATTATTATTTTCAAACTATACAGCAAATAATTATTGCAATTATCTCCTATGAAATTCAAAGTGTTATATATTCCAACAGACAAAAACAGAGTATTTTCTGGATATTTGCAAATAAAATTGAAGATATTTTTGTTTTAAACAAAAAACATATTTACTGTTTTAAGAAAAAGGAACATTATAAGAGAAAGTAAGAGAATATCATTAATGAGTGTTTATAAAAAATATCGAGTGTGGTTCACATGAATTTTTCTTAAAGGTACAATTATATACTGCAAGACTAATTTTCTTTAAAATCAAAATTTACTCATTTGTCATAGCATAAATATGGAGGGATATCGGAACAAGGGAATACCCAGACAGATTTAGAAGTGATTACATTGTAGTCCAAAAGAGACCGCTAATAATATTGTATAATAATCTGTACTAGCCATTTTGTTGTAGAGCTTTGCAATTGATATGGATAAGCGATAATAGCTGGTGGCTGTCGTGAAATTTTGTCTAATGACAATGTCTGCAAACTTTTTTTAGTGTTTGTATGTAAGCTTGAGAAGTGATCAAACAACAGACAACAGTGACCCACCTTCAAAAATATCGAAAATTTTATAGAATTCAATTGTATAATAATAACTGTTAAACGATAGAACATAGTCCGGAGGCTATGCACTGAGAAGGCTCCAATGACCATAGAGTTGACGCGCCTTAATTTAAAACAAAACCAAACACACTCTTAAAAAGTAAAAAAACAAAATAAAACAAGAAAGATAAAAATCAATCGAAAGCAAGAGGGACTTTGTTCTGATTGAATCACCTAATGTGTTAACTGTACTTGAGACGAGTATTTAACATTTTGGAATGAAAAGATTATCTTCTTAGCATTTTGAGAAAGCTTTTGTGGAATGCTTTGTGGAAATATATGAGTGAATGCCAAAAGCTGATTGTTTCATTTGAAAATTCCTTCCTAGATCTTAAACATAGTTTGTTCACTGTTAGCAAAACTACCAACATAAAAGCTAAGTTTTATTTGGCTTACTCTTTCACGCACAGTAGCTGGACCATGTTTTTTTACAGCTTTTTCTCGGAGAGTACGTAAAAACACCGACCAACTAAGTTTAACAAAGCTTCCAATTGACTATTTTCTTTAATACTAACAGATTACTAGTTATATACCAAGATACTGAAGCCCTATTCCATATTTCAATCACAAAAGTATTTAATAAGAAATACCATGTGTACTAGTGAGGAATAAGTTAAGTGAAAAAGTATTAGATAGTATGAGTAAGTTTGTGTTAATATGTCAGGACTGTAAGTGAAGTGACACTATTGATTTATAGGAGGGTGAAGCCCGACCCATTTCTAGTTCAGTATGGGCTCCCTCAGTACCGTATGATACGATAGGCCGCAATACTAATAGTTCATTGCCGTCATGGGAACATTCATCTTGCGTTCTGCTACGTAATAGCTTTCTAACCGTAAACTAATTTTTTTATATATAAATAATATTTATTCTGTCCAAAGACATGTGATTACATTATGTCTAAATCCATATATAGATAAATTACCTTCTTTACAATTTATTCACTTTTTAAGTAGCCATTCATCCTCGGTAAATCCAAGGATATGTATGGTAAGCTATTGATTATCTAAAGTTGTAACTATTTCCAGCAAGTTGGAGGTACAAGGAAGACATTTTTATGAAAAACTAAGATAATTTGCAGAAACTGTTGCTTTTTAAATTAAAAACGTTAACTACGTACAACCTCATTCTCTGGAAGTCCTAAGAAAGTAATTCCTTTAGTAACTTCTTTGAGATGCTTCATTCATATATAGTTGCTAATTTCTTTTTTCGAAGGTGTTTCCCCTTGCAGTAATTGCATCGGATTCTTCCACTGTTCCTCCTCCAGGTTTCGCGACCTCATCATCATTTTGACATTTCTACCATGGGCATTAATTAAAGCAGACCTTAATTAATGGTAATTGGGCAACTCAGCTATTACTCTTTTGTGTGACAGTCCAAGACTTTCCTTGGGTATTTCCCTTTGCCAACCTTAGGGTTTACAGGATACCTATGTGATTATAGCTGAAACTCTCAGCTGCAACCTTTTATTCAAATTGATTTTTAGTACTGATAGCTCGTAAGTATAAAATAGCTTTCGGAAATTAGCTTAACACCTCAACGGTAACGCCATGATCATCGGCTCATTTTTGTGAAGAGATACGAATGTAACATTTCCCGTTCAATGGTCCCACCTATTCCTTGTATCGCCCTTCCGATATGAGCATCTAGTTAAAAAATATTTTTTAATGTATATTTGAGATTCCAGAACTCTTGCCTCAGACTCTTGGATATAGGGAACTCTGTAGATAGAAGTATAGCTTTCTATTTATTAGTGATCACTGGTAACACATTAAATCGTCGTAATTATGTTTGGAGTCCGTTTCTGAATAGTTGGCATATGTCCATTCTATTGTTATTTCTACTATGCACTACTATCCACAATGATCTCATTAACAATGTTTAGCCATTCTAGTCTGTCCTTAGCCCTTCACCAACTTATACGCATCTTGGTGAGATCATCCTGCCATCACAAACCTACCACTTATTTCAGACCTAGAACTTATTCAGGCTCCACCTGGCTTTCCATAAAGTCATTTCTTGGGAAGTTGTTCTTCCATCATTCTCTCAAGATGTCCCAGCCACTTATAAGAGCCTGCGTCACATTGGCCACTATATTAGCATCGACTTACAGCTGTACAATTCTTTATTGCTGCTAGTGCGCCATTGTCTACTTATTTCTTTTGCTCCAAACATTTTGTTATTGAGAACATTACGTTCGCACACCTCAAGCATTTTCTCGCCACATTCTCGCATGCATATGTAACCTCCTTTAGAATTTGTTTTCTACAAAACTATCTTGGTATCCTTTAAGAGCAGTTTTAAACGAAGAACCTCGATAGAGCAAACAATGTCAGCCGCTATCCTAGCTTTATTTCTTGCTCATTGACCAATGTCAAAATTGCTCCTAGATATTTGAATTCAAGCTGGAAAGCTGCGTTCAATCATTTGCTAATTTTCTAGACATGCTGATTGAGTTCTTTATGTCTTCACCTATCGTCTTTTTATCATTTATTATTCAGACCAAGTTTTTCTAGCTGCGCCTCAAATTCATGTATTCGTGTAGCACCAGCTACAGCACCTTTGGTTCTACTCATAAACAAGACATTGTCTGCATAGGCAAGATTTTGGGTCATTATAATTTAGAAGGTTGATTTTAATAGCTCTTAATTCCATTCCATGGATAGATTAAGAAGATATTCGATCTCACCGTCTTTGTCCTTTTGTGTTTAATACTTCAAAAAGAGAATTCTGGATTTTAACTGTACATTTGGTGCCCTTCAAGCATTGTATAATATTTGGCTGTACTCTTGAGTGCTTTTATAATTATATATGTATATTTTATTGTCAAATTTGCAAAATTGAGTTTTCACGGAAAATACATGTTTTGAAGTCTCCTAAACTTCTAAGGAAATTCAAGTTGAAAAATCTGACGAGGGAAGCGTATCTTCTGAAGCGGTAGCCAAGCCATATACCCAGATTGGAAGGACTGCATTGGACCGCAATTTACACGGAATGGTACTCCAGAGATAGGAAGACACGGAAAGAAAGACCAGCAATTAGATGGAGGGATGAATTAGAAGAAAGACTGGGCACGCAATGGAATTCACAGGCGACAAATAGAGCAATATGGTCGCATACAGTAAATAACCTCTGTTAACTAATTAGTGATAATTAGTAAGGAGACAGTTGTAAATAGTATAGTATTAGTGAAGTGTATTAGTAATAATTACTTTGTTTGTAATTAATTATAATGGTAAAGTCCTTTGTTTTCTATTATTCGATTTGTAAAGTTTAAATCATGTAAACATAAAGCAATATTATGTTAACGTCTCAGGGAGGTTTTTGTTCTGTTTCAGAAGTAAATAAAGCTTTCATTATTATTGACACGCTCTTCACTTCCCCTGATTGGAACTTATTACCCCACCCCCTCCAACACTATATTTATGTTACAACAAATGGGCAAAATTAAAAGTATAAAGTAAATTTGTCATTTTACATAATAATAATAATTGTATTAACAGGATTAAGAGAAAGTCGTGTGAGCGTTACACACCACATTATTTTTACTCTTTATTACAGTGAACACTCAATCATCAACCAAATTGGATTAATTGTTACATAAAATGCCTCTACTTTTGATATATTTATTTTTTCAATCTTAAGAAAATGAAGCATAAATAGTTGGAAAAATTCCAGAATAGCGAAAATGGAGTTTTTTTTATGATGATAAAAAAAAAATGAGAAAGACAATTAAGATGGGGATTTCATCCAACTTGTAAAGAAAAGCCAGAATTTCCATTTTTATTGCCAGCCAAGATGTTTATTCTGGTAAAAAATAATTTTTTCACTTCTAATTTCACAAATAATTTTTTTCTTTTTTTTTTTAAGAAATATTATATTTAAATATAGGCACACTATTAAATATCGTTATCATCAAATCAGTTTTTTTTCTCATTATTTGAGAAAAAGTTAGAATTATTTTCGAAAAATAAATGGTTAATGAGAGAATATAAAATGAGAGGAATTAATTCTTTGAAATATAATACATAAAAAAAATAATTGGAATAAAAGAAATGTAATTAAAATAAAAATATTTTTTATTTTTTCTGAACTTACCATTAATATACATATTTTTTTGGTTTGTTTAGGCTAAATAATATGGAATACCGATTGGTTGTATCTAGTTTTAATCATTGGTCTTCTCAAACATAATTACATCAACTACCAATTTAGGGAAGGGAATAGCTAAGTGGTTAGCATACTGGACTCCCACGCGGAGGTCTTGGGTTCGAGTCCCACTGTGCTACCCTTAGATTTTTTTTTCCTAGGAACCTCTACAGCTTACAGTTCGGTGATGGACAGTGTTGTCTGTAACAAGAGAACACTGTCCGGAGGCCGGCAATGTACTGAGAAGGCTCCGGGCGCCAATGACCATAGATGTTGACACTATAAATTAAACAAAAAAAAAAAACACCAATTTTCGGGACATACTTTCCCATTCTTCCATTTAGGGATTATAAGCTTACAGGAAGATCCTCTAACTTCTCCTAAACCGATTCAAAAAGTGCTTTGAGAGTTGGGGATGGAACTACGAGTTGACAAATGTAAAGTGTGTAAATATCAGTTTCGAGCAAATAGCAATAAAACTAGGAACGAATTGTGATTTTTACATTGTCAAGATTAATTATGAAATTTTCCCCCATTAAAATATGGATTAAGGAACATCACAATGATTAAATAATATCATTAATATAAAATTTTGCGATTTTTTACAACTCATTTTTCGCCTTTAAAGATTTCTCGCTACTTATTAGCACAGTTTTAGGAGGTTTTCTTGTCAGTGATAGCGTTGTGGAATGAATGATTGAAACGTTCCACATATGTATCAAGAATTTAAAAAAAAAACTCACCCATGAAACACTCACCCGACTTTCTCTTACTGCAGTTAACAAAATTGTAATTTATAAATTGTCTTCAAACTTATAATTGTTACTAAATGTTTGTCTTCAGTTTTATATATCAATGGGAAGAATCTAAACTTAACTATTTTGGAGGAAAAACATAACCTCCTCCCCGGCCCCAAAACTTCTTTAATTGAATCTCTCGGAACAAAGTTCCAATAAAAGTGATAGATCTCTATATTCACAGTTAGTGTACCAAATCTAATGAAAACTGTCGATGTTTTTATGGAGAAAACAGCGAAATCTGAAAAAACTGTTCAGTAGAAACGTACTTCCGGTTAACCGATTTTCTTCAAACGCGAAATATTGGCAACGAATTTAATTCTATTTAGATGATGTCATTTACATGACACAATTATATAATAAATTGAAATAGCACTTTAGAGGAAAAACATAACACCTAACCCTCCCACATAAAAACCCTTAAATGATGACTGACTTTACCCGAAGAAATGTTACAAATAAAAGTTGTACCTCTTTATATGGTAGTTCACATTCTTAGTTTAAAGAAAATCGTTTAAGCCGTTTTAGCGAAGATAGTAGAAAACTGAAAAATACTTTTCAGTAAAAACGCACTTCCAATCAATCGATTTCCTTTAAACTCAGCAATTTGTCAACATATTTAATTCTAATTAATATTGTTTAGATGATGGAAGTGTGTAATAAACTGAAACAGCACTTTAAAAGGAAAATATAACCCCAATCAGTCCACCAAAAGAGCAAAGTAAATTTTCCCAAAGAAATGTTTCAAATAAGTTATAGCTCATTGCATGTGTGGTTGATATACCAAGTTTAATGATAATCGTTTAAACCATTTTTTTTTAAAATACGCAAAAAAAAATAGTAAAATGGTACTTCCGAATTTCGTATGGTACTTGTGGAATTTTGACAGATACTTTTATTCTCCGATCCATGGTACATTTGAATGGTAAATTTGAACTTTCTGCGATTTTTACGTTTTTGAGCTGTGCTGTTCACACACACACACACACACCATTTTTTCTAAAAACCATTTTTCTGGACCCAGAGGATCTCAAAACGTATATTTCCGGTAAAAAATCGATATCGAGAATTGGACACGCTTACAATACTTCCTCTTACTAGGAATAAGAGAAAGTGATACCGTGAGATCACAATAGCATTATTATTATTATATTATATAATTCTGAATATGAGTGCTGTGTAGACAACTGAACTTTTAATAAAATATTCTTGGAACCATTTTACCTCAAGTGCACTGTATACAGCTGATATTCAGTTGTATAATTTCCATTAGAATTTATATATATAGGGTGTCAGAGACATTTTCCGTGGTAGCCTGCTTCGTTTTGTGGTCATCGACCGGTTTCGGGCGTTCGCCCATCTTCAGGATGCGTTTTTCAGACAGTGTGCTAACACAGACTCGTACAGAGACTTAGCTTCACACTAACTTTTGACAGAGTTAGTGTGAAGCTAAGTCTCTGTACGAGTCTGTGTTGGCACACTGTCTGAAAAAAACGCATCCTGAGATGGGCGAAACGCCTGAAACCGGTCGATGACCACAAAAACGAAGCAGGCTACCACGGAAAATGTCTCTGATGCTTTCCAGCTCGCGGAACCAACACCTCAAACATATATAGGGTGACCAGAGTTATATGCTCCACCCACTTTTTTTTTAAACGGCGGGAAATTTCGAAAAAATAGAAAACACGTATTTAATCATTTTTAGTCTAGTTTATTTTCAGTGATTGAACCATTTTTTTATACCCCAATATCCCGAGATACAGCATCCAACTTTTTTTTTCAAATGGAACATTATATTTTTTTTTGCATATTTTTATAGTAATTGAGCCTCTAAAAAAATTAAAAAAAAAAAAATTTAAAATCGGTTAGGTTTTTCAAAAGTTATGGCAATTTAAAATATGAAAAACAAATTTCAGTTTAATGTCAAAATTACCTTATTTTTTCTTTAAGAAGCTCTTCAAACTGGGCACCATCAACGGATAGGCAAGCCAAAGCTCTGGACTCCCACGCTCTGTTTGTAGCAGCACTTAGGTGGCAAAGTCAACATCTAGGCAGGCTAGAGTTATTCGACGTTCCATATCTTCGACTGAAGTCATGGGATTAAGGTTACTGTACATTTATTTTTTAGATATCCCCACAAAAAATGCACAATTTTATGGACTGATGAATCAAAGTTTACCAACAATGGCCTTCTTAATCGTTGGAACTTTAGAATATGGGCAGAAGAAAATCCACAAGTTACCTTCGCCACACGCCATTAGGTTGTTTTTTCTACAAATGTTTGGTGTGGAGTTTGAGGAAACCAACTAATCGGCCCATACTTCTACAGAGGGAACTTAACTGGTGAAAGGTATCTAACTTTTTTAAGAGACATTTTGCCAGTTTTGCTTGAAGATGTTCCTCTAAAACGTCGGTTAGATATGTATTTTCAACAAGATGGTTGCCCGGCACATAATGCGAGAGTTGTTCGACGTTACCTGGACAGAAATTTCCACGAAAAGTGGTTAGGAACTCATGGTCCGATCCAATGGCCACCTCGACCTCCGGACTTAACCCCAATGGACTATTTTTTGTGGGGATATCTAAAAAATAAAGTGTACAGTAACCTTAATCCCGTGGCTTCAGTCGAAGATATGGAACGTCGAATAACTCTAGCCTGCCTAGATGTTGACTTTGCCACCTAAGTGCTGCTACAAACAGAGCGTGGGAGTCCAGAGCTTTGGCTTGCCTATCCGTTGATGGTGCCCAGTTTGAAGAGCTTCTTTAAAGAAAAAATAAGGTAATTTTGACATTAAACTGAAATTTGTTTTTCATATTTTAAATTACCATAACTTTTGAAAAACCTAACCGATTTTAAATTTTTTATTTTTTTAGAGGCTCAAGTACTATAAAAATATGCAAAAAAAAATATAATGTTCCATTTGAAAAAAAAAAGTTGGATGCTGTATCTCGGGATATTGGGGTATAAAAAATGGATCAATCACTGAAAATAAACTAGACTAAAAATGATTAAATACGTGTTTTCTATTTTTTCGAAATTTCCCGCCGTTTAAAAAAAAAGTGGGTGGAGCATATAACTCTGGTCACCCTGTATAGTAAAATATCTCATAAACGAGAAGTCGCGGTAAGCTCAAACTCGATATTCCATGCAGATACTAACGCATCAGACACGAAAATTTTGGGTAAAATCTAACAACCGGAAGTGCCAATTTATTGATTGTTTTTTTGTGATTTTCTCGAAATACAAAATGGATGACTTAAATTGGAACTTGCATTTCTGCCTAATTCTCTTTTGCTTTCTTTTTCAACAATGGAAATTCTGAATTTTTTCTCTATAGCTCACATTAATTTTATAAAATAGTAAATAATATGTTAGAAATCACTGGACATTTTTGCATTATTTTTTTTTATAAAAACATTTTATTGCAAAATTTGATAATTTATAAAATATTTACGAAGGGAAAATTAGTAAAAAAATTCAAAACTAGATTTTTTCCTAGAAATAATTATGTACAAATAATTAACCAATCACAGTGAGAGGTGATGGTGTCAAATGTGGGCGTGGTCAACATGATAATTCTAAATTTCTGATTGGCTTAATATACACCCACATTTCACACTTTCCTATCTATACTGTGATTAGTTAATTATTTAAAGCTATTCGAAAATTTGTGCAGTTTTTACCACATTATATAATTACAATAGGTAATTACGTTTTAGGCAACAAATTTATACAAGCAATATTTAAAAAAAAAAAATATTTCATTAATGTATATGAATTGTTGTTTATTTTGAAGCTCTAAAGATGGTATGGAATATAACGAAACGTTGGCATTCTAGTAATATTTTTTTATGACCGAGCAACTCATTAGAAGAGTCTGATGTTATATTAAGTGGTTTTGGATACGCAAGTATTGCAGGTTGGGTTGGATACCTGGTAGGTATCCCTTCTAACCCTTCACAAGAGATTAAATTATGTTCCATCTCTATTGTAGCAGCTTACTACTGTTTTAGTTTCCCCCATAAGTGATAGAATATAGTAATTCCAAATAAAACACATTTCTCTCCCCTTTGTAGCTTCCTCTTCCGGAACCTTACCATCCTCACTTCACCTCTTCTCCTTCGGGTGCAGCAGCTCCCATTTACGCTCTTAATTGATCTGGGTGTTTTTTCCTTATTTCTCCTCCGGTCATAACCAAATATGTTAATTCCCCCTATTCTCCTATTAATCACTCCTGGTTTCCATACTTTCTCTGTTTCCCTGTTTATCCAAAGCTCTTGCTTCGGCAAACTCTCTTTTTCGGCTACTTCGATCATGGTATTTTTTCTGCTTCCATATTTCCTTTTCTATGGCATCTTTTGGATCTGACTTCAGCCTATCTAACATTGTGGGGAGTCTACTTTTCATAAATAACTCTGCTGGTGGTTTATGTGTTGTTCAGAGAGGTGTCTTCCGATAAGTTAGCAACAATCTTGCTATCTTTTCCTGAGGGCTACACTTTTCGTCTTTTCCTGCCAAGTACCTCACTTTGAACGTTCTAATAAATCTTTCCACTAATCCGTTAGACTTCAGATGGTATGGTGTAACTCGGACATGTTGTATTGCATTTCTTTTATAAAATTTCTTAAATCCTTCGGATGTAAACTGGGGACCATTATCCGTCACTAATTTTTTTGGAATCCCATATCTGGAAAACCATTCTCTCAGTCTGTTTGTCGTTGCTTCTGTTGCAATTGTTCTCATTATGGCTATTTCTGGCCACTTGGAGTAAGCAACTACTCCCACCATCTGTAGTGGCCTTGAAAGGGACCTTGGAAGAGCGAAGTCAATATGCACTCTTTCCAATGGATAGTCTGGTATGTTCCACGCGTACAGCGGCAGGTCAGGCTCATTGGGCTGGTTTTCTTGGCATCCTTTACATTTAACAACATAAAGCTCTATATACTTCTCCATCGCAGGCCACCAAACATAATATCGCGCTATCGATGTCATAGCTATGATTCCAGGATGTCCTTCATGTAGAATCTCCAAAGTTTTTACCCTTAGTGCTCTGGCTATTACTATTCTCCCATGCCACATTAAAACACCTTCCACAGAATTTATTTCATTCTTTTTCTCTAAAAACTGTTTCCTTTCTGCCTCCTCTTTTTCTAGTTTTGGAGGCCAACTGGTTAATGAACACTTTGCTTAAAATCGGATCTTTCCCTGTTTGAATATGTAGTTCTTCCCTCGTTAATTCCAAATCTTGTAGTTTATTTACTGTCATAGAATTAATCGTGGATTCTATTTTATTCTTATTTTCTTCTAACCTAAGGGGAAGCCTTGATAACGCATCAAACACCTTATTTTCTGTTCCCCTTTGATACTTCACCTCAAAGTCGTAATTGTTAAACATAATAGCCCATCGGGTTAGTCTGTTATTAGTTACCTTAAAAAGATCTCGTTTTGGACCGAAAAACCGTTCAAGAAGTTTACGATCTGTCACTAACGCGAACTGTCTTCCATACATATATTGATGAAATTTCCTTACTGCAAATACACAAGCGAGAGCCTCTCTATCTATGGAATAATGTTTCTCTGTGGAAGCTAAAGTTCTTGAAGCATAAGCCACTGGGCGTTCTGTTCCATCAGGAAAGTTATGCATCGTTCGTAATCCTGATTCTGATGCATCGCACATTATTGTAATTTAACTAACTGATATATCTGATCTAATTTTACTGGTTCTCCAGTACTATCATGCCGTCTGGCCACCGTCTTCCTAACTTACTTAGTCTCGCTCTTCCCAAAAATCTACTGCGTAACCTTTCATCTAAACTAGGCCATACTTGCAATCTATGCTAAGTGCTTTTAACCTGCTCAAAAATGTCATCAGTGACTCTTCCTCACTTCTGATTGCCTGTTCAAGCTCTATTCTGGCTGTAAAAATAGTGTTTTCCGGTTTTTACAAAGCCTTTAGGCGCCCACTACCTCTGTATAATCACAACTATCTAGCCTTTTAGGTATGTAAAAATTGTTTACAACGCCCAGGGTCTGCGCTCAAATATAAGCCAATAATAATTTTTTCCTAATATCTCTGTGTTCTATTCCAGATCCTCCTAGGCCTTTCACCTCGCAAACTCTCTTAAATTGATCTAAATAATGTTCCAAACTCACCTTCGTATGGTCAAATGGATCGAAAGAAAACCTTTCCATATTTTACTCCCAATGTTCCCCCACTATCTGTGTCTCGTTACTGTCTAAGTTCTCTGCTTCTCTTTGCTTTGTCATCTTGTTTTCCCTCGTCCCCAATATAGTAATTCCAAATAAAACACTTTATTTAAACATTACTAGAAAAAACATTTATTTTTTTATTCAACATCATACAACAACTATTTTATATTTTCTAATCATATGGTTAGCTAAACATATGATAGCTGGATCACAAATATACATTTAATTATCATAAATATATATTTCTATTTCTTACAACAACCTTGTAATTTTCTTGAAAATGACTATAACGATTTCCTTTAAACTAGACATGATAACTGCATAGATATTATTGGCAACATAATCCAAAAAAAAAATTCATTTTTGCTTAAATTTATATTTGTGGCTCCAATTTCAAATATATTGGTTGGTTCAATTTTATTGGCGCGCTTTTCACATCTCTACCTTCTTGGATTGATAGGTTGTCTTCATAGGTTGTTGTTGATAGATTGGAGGGTGATGGAATACTTGTACCCACACCACCATCATATTTATGTCAGGATAAATTAGCAAAATTGAAATTTAAAGAAAATATAATTTATATTATATTATATATATATATATGTATTAACAGGAGTAAGAGAAAGTGGTGAGTGTATCATACAAATTTTTGTTCTTCACTCAAAAATGACTTTTTATTGTCTGTGGTGAGTATCAAGTCCTAGGCTATCCCTAAGCCTTTCTTGGCCAATGAAGGTTATTCAATTTGGAGCTTTCTCAGCGACTGCCGGCTTCCGGAAAGTGTTCGCTCGTTACAGATAACTCTATCCCCGAACAGCGAGTTGTAGAGGCTCTTAGGGCGAGAAAATCTAAGGGCAGCACTGCTAAGTCGAATGCGCCTGCCTCGTCTATGCGCTAGACAAAATCTGTGGCAAAACTGTCCTTACAGGAATGCCAAGTTTGTCAGATGGCTACCTAGCTAAGGTCACGCTAGGGCTTTCAACATTTTTTACTCTTTTTCTTAAAAGTTATTAAGAAGCACTCTTAGAAAGAGAATATGGTTCCAGTATTTGCCCATAATGCTTATCACGGTAAATGCATCTCTGTTGGCATTAAAACCTACTCCTGTCCAACTTGTGAATATTACAACCCGATAGGGCAATTTTTTTTAAGACTAAATGATTGAATCCTTATCTTGTTTAATGCTTTAGAAAAACTAATTCTGGTCAAAACAATTGAAGGTGTCTCCTAGAACCGTGCAAAAAGAGGATGAATAGATACAAAACTCATTATTTAACACAAAAGAAATAACAAAAAATATCTCTCTAATATTCTCTTTCTTTATTTTTGTACTATTAATTTGTTCTCTTTAATTTTGTTCTCTTTAACATCGTATTATGTTAATTTATACTTTTAATGAATTAGAGGGGCAGCAATTAAAGATCGTAGAAATTGATGCGGCCTCTTCTGGCAGCATAATTTGATGAGCGGCAACTTTTGAGAATAGAGGTTAGTTTTTTACCACGTATTTAAGGGGAAAAAATCGCTTGTCGTGATGTACCTGCTCATGACACACTAAAGATATAATTTTTTCCAAAATATTTAACTCGAATTTAAGTTGCTCAATTTAGACCTATACAGTGGTATTACAAATTGCAAATTATTAGCGACGTTCCAAAGGGGTTTACTCAGTTATAATGAGCTTACAAAACAGAAACAGAGTAAACATCATAAATAAATACATGGTATTTATATTGACTACATTGATACGTATATGTTTGACTGAAATTATTAATATTACCTTGGAAAGTAATGTATTGGAATTCGACTTTGTATATGTGATGACTCATTTTTATCTAATATTTTTATAATTACAATTTTAATATTTAACTAAAAGTGTTATATTAGTTTTATATCCTAACTTCCAGGTTGCGCTTGTCGCTAATAAAGAGAAACTATTCTACCTTAGGCCTCAAGATTTTAATTCGATTTATTCTAACTAATCGTAGGGGGGAACCAGTCAGTAACTTACAATGGTACTACATCACACAGCTCTCAAAGAATACTAGAAAAAAAATTCTTAAAAAGATTGTTGAAATAAAATGGAAGATCTTATATGTATAGTAAAGTTCAAGGTAAAATAAATCTTAAAAAATATTTTGAGGAAATTGAAATTACTTACAGATTGCTTTAGTAATCTTAGCCATATAATATTTGAATATCATGCATTTTTTTTTAAAGATTCTGCTCTTTCTCACACATTCACTTTCTTTCGAACATATGAACACACGAAAACCATCAAAACATAGGGATAAAGTTTAAAAGAAACTTTCTTACATCATATTCTTCATAAAAACAGGGGTATAGGAGGCTAATTTTTACTCTTTTTTTCTTTTCCTTGCTTTAATAGTTTTTAAGAAATCTGCTAATGCGGAATAATACTGTTCCCGTAAAATGATTTTTAGGAGAGCGTGAGTTTCTGCTTCCCTTCAATGTTCCTTTCATAAACAGTCCGATTCCAGATTTACATATAAATAAGTCAGTGAAGAAAATTCTTGTTTATGCAATTAAAAGACAAATAAATAAATTATAAAAATTTCAAATTTCACTATTGTACGTTGACAGAGAGATTAAGAAATAATGATGTGAATTTTATTATATTACATCAGATTTATTATTTTCTCTTAACTAATAAAATAGTAAGTGGAAGTATTGCGATCTTGCTAGATTTTCAAAATTGAGTTTTCACCGGAAATACACGTTTTGAGGTCCCCTGAGTCCAAAAAAGTGGTATTTAGAATTAGAAAGTGATCTGTTGTGTGTGCGTGGATGTTTATGAAAGGAATATCTCAAAAACGAAAAGTTGCAGGAAGCACAAACTTGGTATTCCGTTTAGGTACTACCACCGAAAAATATAATATAATTTTGGAAAAAATTATATTTTTAGTGTGTCATGAGCAGGTACATCACATATACAAAGGCGAATCCCAATACATTACTTTCCAAGGTAATATTAATAATTTCAGTCAAACATACATGTATCAATGTAGTCAATATAAATACCATGTATTTATTTATGATGTTTACTCTGTTTCTGTTTTGTAAACTCATTATAACTGAGTAAACCCCTTTGGAACGTCGCTAATAATTTGCAACTTGTAATATCACTGTACAGGTCCAAATTGAGCAACTTAAATTCGAGTTAAATATTTAGGAAAAAATTATATCTTTAGTGTGTCATGAGCAGGTACATCACGACAAGCGATTTTTTCCCCTTAAATACGTAGAAAACTAACCTCTATTCTCAAAAGTTGCCGCTCACCAAATTATGCTGCCAGAAGAGGCCGGATCGGCTCTATTTCTACTATCTTTAATTGCTGCCCTTCTAATTAATAAAAAGTATAAATTAACATAATACGATGTTAAAGAGAACAAAATTAAAGAGAACAAATTAATAGTACAAAAATAAAGAAAGAGAATATTAGAGAGATATTTTTTGTTATTTCTTTTGTGTTAAATAATGAATTGTATCTATTCATCCTCTTCTTGCACGGTTGTGGGAGACACCTTCAATTGTTTTGACCAGAATTAGTTTTCTAAATCATTAAACAAGATCAGGATTCAATCAGACAGATTTCGAACCGCATCAACCGAAAGTTCTGCTTTAGTGAATATTTTTTTTTGGTTTTCTGATATTTTCTCTAAAACGGCTCCAACAATTTTCTTTAAACTTGGAATATCATTTACACATACAAAGAGCTACAACTTTTATTTTAAACATTTCTACAGGGAAATTCATTTAAGGGGACTTTTGGTTGAAAGGTAGGTTTATGGTTCCCTCTAATGTGCTATTTCAGTTCAACAATGTGCGAAACAATTATGTCAACTAAATAATTATAATTATATAAGTTGCCAAAATTCTCAGTTTTGAAGAAAATCGGTTGACCGGAAATGCGACTTTACTGAATAGGTTTTTCAGTTTTTGTGATTTTCTCCATTAAAATGTCGACGGTTTTAAACACTAATAACAATTGTAAGTGTGAAGAAAATTTGCCATTTCGCAGTAAGAGAAAGTCGTGTGAGTGTTTCACATCAGTTTCTTTTATTAAAGGTTCCTCAATAATCAACATTTTTGGGAAATGTTTGAATAACTGTTTCATCATTAAATAAGCTTGAGTACTTATAATAATAATAACTTTTTACATAATTACCGGCCATCTTTTCAGGACAATGTTGTTAAAAGCTAAAAAAACTTTATCTCACTAAACTTGAATGATAAGAAAGAAAAATATATTATAAAAATATCAGAGAACAAATCATTAAACATGAGACCACTCTAGCATTCAAACAAGACATGGAGTGTATTAAAAGTGAACCGCAGCCAGTGGTGCCATCTAGGAGAGAAGGCAGGTACCTCGGTTCTCCTAGTGGCCGCTGGAAGCGCTGGCGGCGCTCTAGTTCTCTCTAGAAAAATCGAGGAAGTTCTACAACATTCCCCACCGGTATAAATAGTGGGACCACAGAGAGTTGAGAGAGTTTCCAGTTACAAACGAAGTGTACGTTCGTGGAAAGTGTATAAAAAGTGAACAATGTGAACTTTTGCGGTTTAAACTGTGAAGTAATTATTATTAAGTATTGTATTTTGTAATTTATTGTGTATAACGATAAATTGGTGTTTTCTTTCTGGAAGTTTAAGAGTATTTTATCTATACGAACCCTTACAACTAGCTGCAGTAGCTAGTCTAGGCTAGAGGGAAAAACGTTACATTTGGTGTCAGAAGTGGGATAAAATCTCTAAACAGCTTACTATCAGTTTTGTTGTATGCCCATAAGTACCAGAAGTCAAACGCGGAAAATGGAGGAACTGATGACATTTTTGAAGAGCGAAATGAAAGAAATAAAAGACAAAATAGAGAGGGGCCAGGATGAAATTAACGAAATAAAGAGGGGCCAGGATGAAAAGAAAGACGAAATGAGAGACGAAATAAGGAAGAGCAGGGATGAAATGAACGAAATAAAGAGGGGCCAGGATGAAATAGCAGACAAAATAGAAAGGGGCCAGGATGAAAGTAGAGCAGAAATAAAAAAGGAGATAAATAAGGTCCAGGAAGAAATAGACCAGGTCCAAGAGGAGTTAAAATCCGAAATAGAGAGGAAGGTAGGCGAGGTAGAGCAGTACGTAAGACGCCGATTGGAGAGCATAGAGACTGGCTTGCCCAAGGTTGGAGAGGTAACCACTCAAACGGCAGACATACAGGAAAATGAAGGCCCCCGAGTGGCGTTCAGAGCTCTTGCGCAAATCAAGCCGCCAGTCTACGACAGAGCATCATCGTGGGCAAACTATCTGCTACAATTTAATGCTGCCGCTTCCGCAAATGGATGGACCGAAAAAGAGAAAGCAACATCACTGATTATCCCGCTGCCGGGCGAAGCGCTGGACATCCTCCAGAGCATTCCGGAGGATCACCGAGGATATTTTGCCCATTTGAGCAAACACATGGAGAGGAGGTTCGGCGGTAAGCATATGCAGGAGCTGTACAGGACGCAGTTCAAAACACGGCGCCAACACCCGGGAGAAACACTCCAACAATTTAGTGCCGGTATCTCCCCTTGGTTAGAATGGCGTTCCCCGGCCTGGATGACAATCTTTTGGAGGGATTTGCTGCGGATGCCTTCGCCGATGGCCTGAAGGACCCCGAATTAAAACAGGCTATCAAGTTGGCCAGATCAAGTACGATCGGGGATGTTCTGGCAAGAGTTTTAGAATTTGAGGATGTAAAAAAGAGCATCCAGGAACCAGTTCGGGTAAGGCAGACTTATGTGAAGCCATCTGTCGCTCCAAGTGCTAGTAAAGTGAAGGGAAAAATTGAAGACATTGTGGAGCGGTTTGTAGAGTGTCTGGTTCGGGAACTGGTGCCCTCCAACGCGAATACTGAACAGTCTATGAAATGTTTTAACTGCCAGGAATTTGGACATTTCAAGAGAGAGTGCAAACGCCCTCCTACCAAGAAACAGCAAAAGGGCGAAGATGATCAGGAAAACTACGAGTAGCCGGCTTTGAGGGGCGGAAGCCGGCTCGTTTCTCTTATGCCCCAGCGCAGTTAAAGGTTTCACGGCTTAAATGCGACGACAATGGCCTATTACTGGAAGGAAAGGTTGCGGGTAAAGCCTGCGAGATGGTCCTAGACACCGGATCCACCCACACTATCGTCAAGAAAGATTTTGATGGTCATAGATTGAAAGAAGAGAAAAAGGGTGAAGATGTTTTTCATGCATCACAACATAAGGAAAATGAAGAAACATTCGATCGCATTAAGTTAAAAGATGATTTAAGGATTACATTAGGAAAAAAAAAATCAGATAATTTTGGTGAAAGGAAAGAGGTTGGTGAAAAGGAACGAAGGAAAGAAAGAGAGCACCAGGATATGCAACCATTAAAGGAGTGCTCGGAAGAGAGATTGCAGGAATACCAATTCAAGATCATCCACCGGAAGGGAAGACGCCATGGCAATGCTGACGCTCTTTCAAGAAGGCCTTGCAATATGGATTGCAAGCACTGTAGCAAGGTAGAACTGAAGGAGCAGGGACAATGCAAAGAATCACTGTCTTACCACTAGAAGAATGGAGCCCTGAAGTGGTTAGGGAAGAACAACTTGAGGATGAGGACATCGGACCAGTGCTTAAGTTTAAAGATGATGGGTCAAGACCGGACTGGAAAGATATTGCACCTAGCAGTCGGAATGTGAAATGCTACTGCATGCAATGGGATTCGCTTACCGTTAAAGATGGTGTACTGCTGCGGATCTGGGAAAGCGCAGATGGCAAAGACAAAAGGAATCGGGTAATTCTTCTTGCATCGAAGAGGGAAGAAGTGTTAGCGGAAGTGCACGGAGGCATTACTGGGGGCCATTTCAGAGTAAAGAAGACATTGGAAAAGTTGAGACAGCGGTTCTATTGGGTAGGCTCCACCAGGATGTTTGAAGATTGCTGCCGGCGATGCACGGTATGTGTAGCGAGCAAAGGACCCAGAAGTAAAACCCGTGGCGCTATAAGGCAGTACAATGTTGGAGCACCGTTCGAAAGAATAGCTATCGATATAGCCGGCCCCTTCCTAAAATCTAAAAGGGGAAATCGCTATATACTAGTTGTGGAGGACTACTTTTGCAAGTGGACGGAGGCGTATGCTTTGCCAACCCAGGACGCATCAGTTGTGGCCGAAGCTCTAGTAAATAACCTGTTCAGCCGTTTCGAGATTCCGCTGGAATCACATTCCCATCAAGGGAGAAACTTTGAGTCACAGGTGTTCAAGGCGGTCTGCGAGATTCTTGGCATCAGGAAGACGAGAGCAACGCCGCTTCACCCTCAATCTGACGGCATGGTGGAGCGATTTATCAAGACTCTAAGAAGCCATTTAAGGCTTTTGGTGAATGAACGCCAGAACAACTTCGCCGCAGATTGTGGACCATCCATGGAAAGGTGCGCGACAAGATGGTGTTAGAAAGTGACCGGATGAAAACGGGGTACGATCGACGGGTAAGCGGAAGGACCTTCCAAGAAGGCGAGAAGGTATGGCTTAATAAACCGGCACGGAAGAAGGGAAGGTCCCCAAAAGTCCAAAACGATTGGGAAGGACCTTACAGAATCATATCAAGGCTCAACGACCTGGTGTACCGAATCCAACGGACGTCCAGATCAAAAATGAAGGTCGTACATCTGGACCGGTTACTGCCTTACGTCACCAGCGATGTTTCTGTTCGGGACGAACAGATCTGAGAGGGGAGCAGTGTAACGCAGCCAGTAGTGCCATCTAGGAAGGAAGGTAGGTACCTAAGGTTCTCCTAGTGGCCGCTGGAAGCGCTGGCGGCGCTCTAGTTCTCTCTAGAAGAATCGAGGAAGTTCTAGAAGATTCCCCACCGGTATAAATATAAATAGTGGGACCGCAGAGAGTTGGGAGAGCTTTCCAGTTACAAACGAAGACACTAGTATGTGAAAAGTGTATAAAAAGTGAACAAAGTGAACTTTTGTGGTTCAAACTGTGAAATAATTATTATTAAGTGTTGTATTTTGTAATTTATTGTGTATACCGTGTATAACAATAAATTGGTGTTTTCTTTATTGAAGTTTAGAGTATTTTATCTATACGAACCCACTTAAAACTAGCTGCAGTAGCTAGTCTAGAGGGAAAAACGTTACAAAAAGTATAGATAAAACAATCTTTTGACTTCATCTTTCTTTTACAATGAACAGAGAGGGTTACTTCACCGGTCGATGTTCACCCACTTTTCTTTTGAGAAAGTTTTTGAAAGCACCAACCAGAAGTCGCACATTTTTTTTTTTAAGAATCAACTAAACATTTACCAAGCAAATCACGAACTTCTAACTTTAACTTTACAAGCCTATTGTAACATTATATTTGTCTGATTTATGTAAGAGTTATCTTGAAATAAAAACTTCCAAAGGAACTCTTATCAAAAGCAAAAGCTTTCAGTGAAATTGTTAATTATTCATGTCACAATGTGTCCTAGAATTCCCCAGAAATTAATAATAGAAATTTTTCTTCCATAACAAAAGCTAAGAAAACATAAAAAAAAAAAGAGGGATTTTGAACCATTTTTTTTTTTTAAATTTTATTTGCCAACTACGAACCAAATACTTCTCATGTCACACAATATGTACAATGCAAATTTGTTGTTTTCTCTTGTTGTTATTGTAAATCAAATTTTTAAAATTGAATCTTAATGGAAATATAGGTGTAAATTTCCTAGTTTGAATAAAAAATGCCATTAGTGAATGGTTACTTTGTACATGTAAGTCTGTTTGGGTGTAAATGAGAGAAAGGTGGAGACTCGTAAGTATGTATGAACTGGATGATCAAAAAAAAAAAAAATCAAAACAACTTTGAAAAAAATGTGTCAAAATTTTTCTGGAGAATTGCAATAAAGAGAAGATCACACGACTATTTCATCAATTTCTAGTATTTAATTTTAATTTTTTTTTAACTACATTTGTTTTGTTATTACAATTTCTTGGCAATTCAGAATATTGCATTTATCTCATGTTTGTTTTCGTTCTCAATGAACAAATACACAATGAAATAATAAAAACAAGTTTTGATTGACTTGCAATTGACATTTCAATGCTATATGTATTGGAAATCAGTTTTAAATGGAAACTTTCTAAGTGAGTAAATAGAAATATTTAATCCTTTAAAATTGTTCCCAATCATTTTGCATTCGAATTGATTTGTATGGTCGCAAAATAACTGCAAATACTAACGAGGTATTTATTTACCATATCTCTAAACAATGGCAATGGTGAAAATAGAAAATAAAATGGAGTTGGAAATGATAGGCCAATACCAACATTAAACATTTTTATGCAAATTATATTTCAATGTTGCGAGCTTCAAATCTTTTGCAAAATCAAGTGGAAAAAACTTGACAATTTGCATTTTAAAATGGATTTTTAAAAACACTAAATATAAATATTAAAAAGGAAAATATGGAAGCTTCAAAATATTTAGTGGTTCGCTCATAATTACCCTCGAATCTATTTTCCCATTTTCAACAAAATAACAATACGTTTTCAATCCTTCTGTAAGCGGATTTTCTTAATTTAAGGTTTGGTCAAGTACAAAGTAATCATGGAAGAATTTTAATTTAGTGATAAGCAGGCCCGTGTTTGTAAAAATTAAATAAATCAATAATTAAATCTAAAATTTTGTGGAACATAATAGCAGAAAGATATCGCCATAAGCATATGAATTTCACATTTAATAATGTGAATAATTGTGAAGGAAGAAAAAGAAAAGAGAATTCAATTTTGGGCCATTTACTTATTTTTCAGCCTAGTTTTATCAAAAACAAAATTCATATGGAAAACTGATTTATCCTTTTCATATGTGACTACATTTTGCCCTAAAACTAACTAAAACTAACAAAATATCTAGGTCATCTAATAGGATTAGTGAGAGCTATGGTGATTCATATAATCTGAGAGAATTACCATGAAATATTCCAGCTTTTGTTCGAACAGTTGGAAAGAAAAGTATTACAGTTTATGAAAGAATCTTCTACACCAATTAGCTTTGATAACCGAGTTGCTACAAATCTTCATTACTGTTCATGTAACGAATCCAACTTTTCTGATTATATTAAAGAAGAGAAAACATTTCAACATTAAGAAAGCAATTATTATTTACTTTCTTTCAACTTTATATTTGAATCAAGTTCTTCTTAATAATGGACCAAGTTTTTTATATTAACTTTTTTTTAAATTGAATATCTTAATATAAAGTAATTAAAATATTATAGGAGGTAAATCTTGTTAAAAATAAAGTGTTACAGTTTATTGTGTAGCAGCTAATTTGTCCTTTAAAAAAACATATTCTTATAAATTTCAATTAAATCCCCTCTGAAAATATAAACTCGCTCTTAAACCAAAGAGTAATTAAAAAGTCCCTTAAATGAAATAAAAAAAAAATCTGGTGTGAAATATTCTCACACGACTTTCTCTTACTTCCAGTTTACAGAATTATAAATGCAAATTTTCTACAAACGTAGAAAACGGTTTTTTTATAAACGCCAAAAGCTGAAACATCTGTTCAGTAAAAACCCACTTCCGGTAAATTTGGAATTTAGGCTACATTTTTAATTCTAAATAATAATAAACTGTTAAATATCAAACGATGTGTGCAATAAAATTTATAAGAAACAAAAGAGCCAGAGTTTTATAAAGCAAAGATGAAATATGTCTTCATAAACGAATAGCCCACTATTGTGAAAGCTCATTTATTCCCGCGGGATGACATTTTTAGGAAAAGTCGATGGTAACAACTTTGGTAACAAGATAAGAAGATATAAGAATATGTTTATGAAATGAATAGAATCTCTAAATGATAAAATTCATGAATTGGGAATGGACTCCTCAAATTGAAGCATTTCTTTACTAATTTTATTTGTAATCTAATGTATGAAAGCAAACATTAATAGACATTTAAATGTTAAATTAATGGCAATACTGAACTGGGTTGAATGCATGAAATAAATTAGGATATCTTTTCAGCATATGTTTAGTATACTTTCTTAGTGAGATAAATGGTTGAAATGAAATCAATCTTGGATGCATGTCTTTAGATAATGCATGATTTCTAAATGTTGAGAGATCTGTTATTATCTATAGAAACATACAACTAATTCTGTATAAGCGTAACAAACATCTTCATATCTAGCAAAATCTATTAAACTAAGAATCTGATTTATTTTGTTTTATTTTAGTTAGTTTTATTTTTGCTAAGAATTTATAGAATTTTTATAAAAATCAATGGACAATCAAACTTATTATACCCAACATTATTTGAAACTACACATTAAATCTTTCTTGATGTAGTTCCAAAGAGAACAAGAAAATGATATTAGAAATCAATGAATAATTAATCTTCATTATAGGCAATGATAATTTAAATTGTTTCATCAGAGCACTACACATCTGGAAATAGAGGTCAGCATCAACAAGAGGCATCCTGAAAGACAGCATCCAAAAAATAATGCTACCTAAAATATTGAGGAATATGCCGAATTCATATCAAGATTAAAAATAAAATTACGTTACGATTTTCAAGATTTAGTTCTTTTGATTCTTTTTCTTTCATAGAACCTATTACAAATGTCAAGAGAAAAGTTTCTCAATTAAAAAGTCTTTAATAAAACTCTCAGTAAATATTATGTAATCAATTAGTGTCATTTACCATTGATAATTTATGAAGTAAACTACTTCAAAAGATTTAGTACCAAACAGACATTCTTACACTAAGAATCGTGTCCATTAAAGAGTTGTTTCTTTCCATTATCCATTTGTTTTGTCTCAACCAATGAATAAACCAATGAAAAACCAAATGTTTTTTTTTTAATTTCAAACTATACAAACACAATTAGGAAATCACCCAGCTCCTTTGTGCAAGAGGTCTCGCAGTTTCCTTAAAAATGAAATTTGTTTATCCACCAATTTTGATCTCATTGTAATCTTCCAGATTATATAGTTTTAAAACAAATCATGTTACAAATATTCCTTATTCATAGCAGTTGTACAACTTAATTTCTACTTGTTTCAGTATAAAATCTAAATACTGACATCAGTATCATTCAGAATAAATATAAAAATATATGTATATTATATAAGGTAAAAACTTTGTCAACAGAAATGTATATATGCAACTAATTTTAATTTAATGAAATAACTGTTAATAAAAGAGTAAAATTGAATGAAAAAACCTTGGTTATACTAGTGTCTCACCATTTTTCTTCTGAACCTTCAGTCTTGATATCTGGAATATTTGCGATTTTCCTATTCAAGAATGCTGAAGATATTTTCAACAGAGCCTGGAATATAAACAAAATTAATATTAGTTCACAGAAAATATTTCATAAGAATGTCTGTAAAGAAGTTGAATTAAACTGATTGAATTACAGATTTAAAAAAAAAAATATTATGACAAGGAAATTTAGACCGAGCATTTTAGGTGGCAAAAAAATTAATACAAAGACTTGAATGAGAAATAAATGATAAAAGCAGGTAAACAGAGAAGAATATTCATGAATGCTAAGAACGAGATCAAACATTATCCAGTGATCATACAAACGTAAATTAATAAAGAGATAGTGAGATAGTAAGAATAAATATTTTAAAAAATACGAAATAAAGAGAGAAAATGAGGGAAGTGGTCTGTCACTTTTTAAAGTTACTTGCGATTTCCGCGAGTTCCATTCTGTTTAGGAATTGTACAAAAAAAAAAGTAGACCATTCGAACTTCTTTCTTCATTCTTTTTTTCTCCAACAAATTCTTCGTTCTGTGATATCGTTTATAAGGCAGGAGGAAAAATAAACACAATTGTGAAAAAAAGGAACACATCATGGAGAAAGATAAGAAATTTTTCTTATTATTTTGGTTCCTATGATTGCAAAAATCACCCGAAATTAAACAACAAAGCTAAGAAACTTCTTTAGGATGTAAAGAAAAACTATCTCAAGAATTTTCTCTAATTTGGAGCCTTTACAATGAATTATAAGAACTTTTTGACATTGCTTTTAATATTAGCAGATCTTTATATCATTTATAACATCCTAACCTGCTGGATTTTAATAAAGTAAACATAATAACATTTTCTTTATTAATGAATTATGTACATTGATAAGGATATAATATTCTCCAATACTTCAAATTTTAAAGCAACCTGGTGGGAGAAATTGGAGCAAGTGTATATAGAAAAAGGTTAATGGCAATTTCCAGTTTTGAGATGATCTGGTTGCTACATCACCTAAAAAAAGGATGTCGAAAACATGTGAAAAATGATCGAGGAATACAAGAATTGAAGAGCAGAAGATTTAGAATTAATGGCTCGTGAGGTCCTATATAGGGATTAATAAAAAAATCATAGAGGTGATATATTACAGTATCTCGGATTCAAAATGTTCAAAGTTTCAAAAGAGGGTTGAATTGTATGGAACAGCTCAGACAGATTCAATTCAGCCATGATATAATAATAATAATAATCATCATCATCATTATTATTATTATTATTATTATTATTATTATCATCACTATCATTAAAACATGAAGTTGTTAGATTGAAGATGGATAACTGATGGAGATAGTATTAAATTTCTCAAATATACTATTGAACAGTGGCGGCTACTGGTATTCGCGATTGTGCGACTGAACCCCCCCCCAGCTATTTGAAAGAAAAAATAAAATTAAATAAAAAGTAACTAATTTTCATATTTTATTTTATATTTCAATTTCAAAAAAAATATTTTCATTTTTATATTAGTTACAAACATTAGTCACAGTAAAAATTGTATATATTCCTGATTTATACAATTGTTTATTTAATATATCAAATCAAATCCATGTATGAGAGATGGATGGGGGGATGTGAGAAAATAAAACATCATAATCGGAGAATCAGACATAAAAGAATAGGAACGTATATCAGTTTAGGAGCTCACTTTAATGTGTTTGTTTAATGAATTATGCACTGTAGCGAATTGTACCAGGAGATCTGTAAAATGTAAGAAGTTGGAGGCTTACAGTTGGGCGTCGCGCTGGAGAATTTAATATATATATCTGTATATATAAAAAGATTTCTTTGTTAGTATAGAGATGTGTACATTTTCTTATATTCTTATTAACTTTTTTAAATAAGAGTGGGGGTTACTGGTGCGTTGAACGAACTTACCCGATCTTACCTAAAATTTTTTGCACATTCTACATTGCACTAAAACGGCGTTACTCGTATTCGTTATTTTTTGAGATGTGATGTGCCTATGCCAGTGTGCGGATTATTATGCTTATATTTATATTTTATACATTGTTTTTATAGTTATAAAAATTTGATGTTGGTATTGGTACTTAAAACATCACTAAGATATATGACCCAGCAAAGAATCGATGCTAACTCACTGACATTTCTTTTGAACCGAAACACTTTATTTAAGATTTAAAAATTTCCATTAAGTTAACCACTTAATTTTCGAACTCAAACGGTACAACTCTTTTTTTCACATTTCTTCTCTGGGTTCCCAGTGACCGGTTTATTGTTAATTTAATACATTTAATTGTAGCCGAGGGAAGCAAGTTTTACCTGGCTCCTGGCTTACTGCATGATTTCTATCTAGCCAAGCTCTAATAATGATAGGTAATTATGTAAAAAATGATAGGTAAATTAGTAAAAATGATGGGTAAATTTAAAAAAAAATGTTGAACCCCCACATATCCAAGTCCGCCACTGCTATTGAATATATAGTTTTCTACGATGAAGAATAAATATTCGCCGAAAATCACATTATAGTGTCTCCTATATATCGAAACGTAAATGTTAAAAATGTTGGTGAGAACAGAACCGCGCAATAAATAAAAGAGATAGGCTTGAAAGAGGGCTAATCTAAGAACGAATGGGGGAGCAAAAATGGTGTATTAGGGAACTATCTGTAAGTTACGAAAACATGAAACCTGAAAATAAATAAATAAAATATTGTGGCGAATCACGAGCAATCATATTGCACACTGAATTAATAAAAAATAAATCACATGGGGGATTTAGACATATGGTAGGTAAAAGATTGTGGAGTGAAAAAAAAGAAAAAAGGGACCGAGGAGGAAGATTTACAAGAAAGTTAAGAAGTGTGGCTCTAGTAACGAGAATAGAAGAACAGAGAGATTTATTTGTTACGAACTAATAAAGTATTACTAGTTACCCGGCGTTGTCATTTAGTAGATGTAACAATATTATAACATTGGCAAGTTTTTTAACTAGTTTTAATGCAATTATTTTCTGCAAGGTTTTATTGTTTCTATATAGCTTCCGCTAGGGCAGTTTTTACTATATAAAAAATATATTAAAATGGAATTATATTTTAGTAGCAAATACACAGTTTGTTGTCTCTTTTTTTTCTAATTTGAGGCATTGATTCAGTGAAATAGAGGAGTTAGATAAAGGTTCAGCATCTTCTACCCCTTTTAACTATTTGGAGTTCACCCAAATAACCAGAATAGCACTGTTTCTTTATATTAAACGAAAATATGCAATATCCATTAGCTTTAATTTCAATCTAGCAATTTCATTCCTCTTTTATGAAATTATTACTTTCTCTTACTCCTAGTAAGAGGAAGTATTGTAATCGTGTCAAATTTTCGATATTGAATTTTCACCGGAAATATCCGTTTTGAGGTCCCCTGAGTCCAAAAAAGGGGTTTTTAGCAAATGGTATGTATGTTTGTGAACAGCATGGCTCAAAAACGAAAAATCGTAGAAAGTTGAAACTTGATATTACGTTTAGGTATCACCATGCGATCTGACGGTGCGGTGCGTTATGTGTCAATATTCCTCAACCGGCAGTACCACTTTACTAGTTTTTTTTTTACGTTTTTGCGATTTTCTCAAAAATGGCTCCGACGATTTCTTTAAACTAGTTATATCAACTACACATACAAAGAGCTACAACTTTTATTTGAAACATTTCTCCAGGAAAATTCATTTCTCAATGTTGAAAATTCATTTTGAGGGGTGGGGTTAGGTTTCCATCTAAAGTGCTATTTCAGTTTATTAGACAATTCTGTCATCTAAATAATGTTAATTAGAATTAAATATGTTGTTGAAATTCCGAGTTTGAAAAAAATCAGATAACGGAAGTGCGTTTGTTTTGACACTTTACTAAATGATTCTTTCATTTTTTCGCGATTTTCTCAAAAATGGCTCCGACGAAACTTCGTATACAAAATAAAAATGCAAAGATCTACATCTTTTATTTAAGACATTTCTCTGGAAAAATTCATGTAAGGGCAGTTTTAGGGGAGGGGTGGGGTTGCAGCTTCCCCTAAAGTGGTATCATAGTTGATTATACAATTCTATCATCCAAACAAAATTAATTAGAAATAAACAGATGGCCAAAATTCCAAGTTTTAAGAAAATTGTAAGCCGGAAGTGCGCTTATACTGAACAGCTTTTTCAGTTTTCGACGAATTTCGTTATATTTGGTACACAAACTATAACATTTGTCAATTATAATTTTGAGAACAGGAGTAAGAGAAAGTTGTGTGAGTGTTTCACACAGATTTTTTGTTATTAATAGAATAAATAAAAGCTTTCGGAGAAATATACTCTGGACATAACTGTTGCTGATTTTAGCAAAATTTCTCTTAAAAACCTGTCTAAATTATTGGAAAATTCAAATGGTTACTATAATTTAATGAATTATAACAGAACGGTTCTTCTGAATTTCACAGATTCCATGTTTAGATTACAACTAGTTGAGTAGTAAGGCACGTGTCCGCGGTACATTGGCCTGTACTCCCCTATCTTCAACCTCTTTCCTAAAACACTTGTATGCCCTCAATTCTACACTAAGCATGCTCTAACCACTCTAATATTTTTAGCACCTTTATACTTTGGTTTGATAACCATTTATTTCAGCCGGCCCAACTAAAGTAATGTACCTTAGGGTCCTCATCAATAATAAATTAAATTGGCGCCCCCGTATTATGTATTATGTCTGCACGAAAGCGCTGAAAATTTTTTGGCAACGCGGGGAGGACCAATAGGCTTGACTAAAATCAAAACTAGGATACTCTAGGCCGCAATTGTGTAATGGCCAGAAGTACAGATAGGGAATGCCAAAAAACTGCAGGAAGTATAACGCATGGCTTGTTTGGCCACAACTGGTGCAACGAGGACAAAGACATTGCGTCGTGGAAGTTGTATTAGCATTTGAACTTCTACATCACGGTTGCAGGAGAGCCAACGAAAGTTCATCACAGGATGAGGTGAAAAGGAGATAGACCTAACTTTCAGAATAGGGCATACTAAGATTGAAGACAGAATTAGGTAAGCGAACCAATTTCTCCTCTTTAAAATTATTGATGCGACGAGTAGAAGTTAGGGTTCCAAAGAATTTATAAGATCAGTATTAGAAGTATGAGTACATTCTCAAAAGCTAATGGAGGGAAAAATGACATTATATGTTGTTACTCTGGTGGCTCCACGGCTTCAATTATATAGACCACCAGTGGCGGCTCCTGACTTGGATACGTGGGGGTTCAACATTTTTTTTTTTAAATACTTACATTACCTATCATTATTAGTAGCTTGGCTAGATAGAAATCATGAAGTAAACCAGGAGCCCTGTAAAAACTTGCATCCCTCCCCTATAATTAAATATATTAAATTAACAATAAATCTGTCACTGCGCACCCAGAGAAAAACTGCGAAAAAAGAGTTGTACCGTTTGAGTTCGAAAATTAAGTGGTTAATTTAACGGAAATTTTTATTATCATCTAAATAAAGTGTTTCCGTTCTAAGGAAATGTCAATGAGTTAGCATGATTCTTTGCTGGGTCATATATCTTAGTGATGTTTTAAGTACCAATCCAACATCAAATTTTTATAAATATATAGAAATCCACACATTGGCACAGGCACATCACATCACAAAAAATCTGGTGTGAAACACTCACACAAGTTCTCAAAATTATAATTGACAAATTTTATAGTTAGTGTACCTAATTGAATGGAACAGTCGAAACTGAAAAAACTGTTCAGTAAAAACGCACTTCCGGTATTACTGTTTTCTTGAAACTCGGAATTTTGGCCATCTATTTATTTCTAATTAATTTTGTTTGGATGTTAGAATTGTATAATCAACTATGATAGTACTTTGGAGAAAAATATAACCACACCCCTTCCCTAAAAGTGCCCTTAAATGAATTTTACCAGACAAATGTTTCAAATAAAAGTTATAAATCTTTGTATGTTTAGTTTATATAAGAAGTTTCTAGAAATTGTCTGAGCAATTTTTGAGAAAATCTCGAAAAAATGAAAAAATCATTTAGTAAAGTGATAAAGTAAACGCACTTCCGGTTATCCGATTTTTCAAACTCGGAATTTCAACAACATATTTAATTGTGATTAACACTGTTTAAATGCAGAATTGTCTAATAAACTGAAATAGCACTTTAGCTGAAAACCTAACCCCATCCCCCCGCCCATACTGTCCTTATTTGAATTTTCCCAGAGAAATGTTTTAAATAAAAGTTGTAGCTCTTTGAATATGTAGTTGATATACCAAGTTTGAAGAAAATCGTCGAAGCCATTTTTGAGAAAATGGAAAAAAAGTAAAAAAAACTAGTAAAGTGGTACTTCCGGTTGAAGAATTTTGACAGACAACTTAGGGTCAGATCCCAAGGTGATACCTAAACGGAATATCAAGTTTCAACTTTCTACGGTTTTTCGTTTTTGAGCTATGCTCTTCACGCACGCACACACACACACACACACACAATACATTTGCTAGAAAAACATCTTTTTTAACTCCGGGTAAGATCGGGTAAGTTCGTCGTGAGATCGTAAGTAATGTTCATCGCGCAAGAATCCCCCACTCTTATTTTAAAAAGTAATAAGGAATATACACTTTTCCATACTAACACAAAGAAATTTTTTATATATACATATATATATATATATTAAATTCTCCAGCGCGATGCCGAACTGTGAACCCCCTGCTTCCTACACTTTATACTTCTCCTGATATGTGTATGCATTATACCTACAATCGTACAAAAATGCACAATACATTAAACAACACATTAGAGTGAGCTCCTATATTGATATACGTTCCTATTCTTTTATTTCTGATTCTCCTCGGATTTGACAAACAAATTATTTTTTTCACATCATTCATTCATTATTTTATTATTTTTACATGGATTTGATTGAAATTTGATATCAGGCAATATATACTATTTTTACTGTGACTAAGGTTTGAAACTAATATAAATAAAAATGAAAATATTTTTTGAAATTGAAATATGAAATAAAAATAAGTGAAAGTAATAAACATATGATGATAATTTGTTACTTTTTATTTTTTTCAAATAGCTGGGGGGTTCAGTCGCGCAATCGCGAATACCAGTAGCCGCCACTGTAGACCACATATTCATTTTTATTATGGTGATTGGTTCCGCAGAGCTGAAAAGCATCAGAGACATTTTCCGCGGTAGCCTGCTTCATTTTGTAAATGTATAAATTGAATTTGCTCTGTGCAAGTCTGTGTTATCACACTGTCTGACAAACGCATCCTGAAGATGGGCGAACGCCCGAAACCGGTCGATGACCACAAAATGAAGCAAGCTACAATGGAAAATATCTCTGATATTCATTTTTAAGCCACTAATTACTATCATCTTCAAGAAGCCAAAAAGTTATTTATATGCGGTTTTTGTGAACATCAAAAAAATATTTGGTCGCATTACCATTGACTTATCTCTTATTTGGTATGATTCAACTATTTTTTTGGGGACCATTTACATTTTACAACTTAAGGTAAATTTAAACAAGCTGCACATTATTTCATACAGAGATCAGCAGTAGGCCGGAGTGAAAGTGATTCTAGTTAAAGTTAGGTTAGGAAACAAAACTGATTTTATTTGATGGTTAAATATACGCTTTTGAAACTTGGAATTTGCATTATCTTGATGCCATAGAATCAGTTCAAACTAAGTTTCTTAAATGTATTCATAATTATATTATTCGATCGGGATCCTGATGAAGTCAGGTACGTAGTTGTGAAAGTGTTCAATAGAGTTGTAAATCTTTGGGAAAAGTTTATGAAATTTTCGGGTCACAGTTTGTTAAATTAATGCTTTAAGATGCTTTGCAAACTTGATTGATGATCCCAATTATTACTGGGTGAGCCAGGTAAAATAACTTACAAAAAATTTTGGAGATTTATAATTTTTTACTACTTGTGACATGATGTTTAACAGAAAGCAAGATCAATGTATTGCAAAAATCTATTATCATTTGTTATCAGTTGATTTAAATAGAGTTGTTTAATCAAATTACTTGCCCTTTAGCAGTAAAGTTTTTAACTTCAGATATTTTGAGCCTATGGATTATATTAAACCTGTACAAGTTTGGAAAAATTACGAAAGATACGAATAGTCAGCCAATTACATGTAGCAAACAATAACTTTATACTAATTTTACATAGAAAGAAAAATTTACATTTCTAAATCGGATAAGATTTGCAAATTACCTAATAATATGAATGAAGTTGAGAGCATTTAATTCTACATAGTTTGTGGAGCAATTATTCAATAAATGTGGAAAACATTGATACTTTAATAACAATATGATATTTTAAAAAAGCTGAACGAGGTTTATTTTTATTTAATTAAGATTCTAAGAATGGACGATTCTGTATGATTTTGTCCTTCACTATACTTAGAGATACTATTTATTTTCTTGTTACATTAACGTGTTTATTTATTAATTTTCTTTGTTCAACCATACATTTTCATATTTATAAACTGCGGCATTATTAAATAATTTAATTTTGTAATGAATAACCAAGATTTTCTTTGTTTATAAATGGTTTTGTTTTATATTGTTATTATTTGTTATTATTATTCAGACTCAAATTTGTGTCCTAAGTTCGGCATATTTGGGAGGGAAATACTCTCAAGGGAATTGGCTTATTGAAGAGAATAGGAGATTAAAGATATATTAAGGTATTGAATCTTGTTTTTGATGTAACATATTGCTTTTTGTGTGTGTAAGTAGGATAAGAATCATATTGGCTGAGGTCCAGCGCTTTCGTACACCCATAATAATAATAATAATAATAATAAAATAATCTATGGTGAAGATACTAAGCATTACAACTATTGCAAATTTCTTTTTGCATACTTTTGCTACACCTCTTCTGATAAAAAAAATTTGGTATAAAATCAAAGGAGAGATAGACTGGATATATTCATATCTAAGATTTAAGATTAGGTACAAAACTTAATTAACTAACTTAACCACGTGTTAAGCATATTATGTTCTTAGCATAATATGATTTATAAATTTGGGTAAATACTAATTAGTATTATTATGAAAGTCAATTAGCTCGTAGCCAACCATACAGTCGATGCTGAGAAGGTTGATGATAAGGTAATATTTAGAGGAGTCAAATCGGATGGGCGGAGATCGAACTGCTTGTGAATAGGCCGATCGAAGTTATTTCGCACAGACATCTATGCGGATCATTTGATTGCAGAAGAGTGAAAACTGCAATTTGCTAAGTATGTTACAGCTAATTGCTAATTAGCGACTAATATTCGCTAACTACTCAGGCGATTCTCAGCCATGAGGCTACTCTCCAGATTATCAACCCTTTCCGCGCGTCCCTCTACTAGTTCAAAAATGTCTCTTCTTTACGGCGACAGATGCACCTTCAATTCAGTAGCACATTTCCCGAATTTATGCGTTATTCCTTTTATCATACACTAATTCTACTACAATGTTCTGTACATTACTGGAATTCCAGTTTTAAAGAAAGCGGTCAACTGGCATTGCGACATTGGTTTCTTTGGGATTTGGTAGAAAACTCCAACTTTTAGTGTTAACTGACATATGTAAACCTATACTTTTGTTTAAAATATTTTTCTGTGAAATTGCACTTTAGGGGCTGATCAGGACGAGCTGAAACTCCAGGCCTTAAAAAACCCTAAACAGATGTTAAATAAAAAAGAATAGGTTTTTAATATAAGCGCTGCCTAGTGTTCGCAAACTCAAATAGCAGCAGTGTTCCTAAGGGTACGTTTACACTTGATAATTATTGCGTGATATTTATGTCAGGCAGTAAATTATTGTAATGTAAACTCATAGAAATATTGTCTGTTTGACACTTTTGTGTCGATGTAAGCAATAAGTATATAAACTCTCAAGATGGGACATGTCCTGACTTGCTGATAGATATTGCATGAGTTGAACTCGGATCTACTTTTTTAAAAGTGTCAGACAGTTTTATGTTTCAAATGGAAATGGTTGATAAAAAGGAATGGTTAAAAAGTGAAATCGACGAATTAATTATGTAATATATACCGTAATAAACAAGAACTGTGGGATGTTCAAAGCAAAATTTATAGAGATAGAGTGAAGAAACGAAGTGCATTAATGGGAACAGAGAAAACATTTCTACAACAGTACAAGAACTAAGCAGGAAAATTCGTAACACGAAATCAGTTCAATAGTGAGCTAAAAAAAAGTGTAAAGAACAAATCCAACTGTAAAGATGAACTCCATATTTCAAAATGGCCTTGTAAATCACCTTCAGAGGTAGATCAGCGTAGGAAACTTATCACAGGTGAAACAACGCATACTTATTTCTTCTTTATTAACTGTGCAGGATCTCAACACTGAGTTCACGCATTCACTGCTACAAGCCCCTTGAAATCTCACGCCTTATCCACTCTCAAACACTTACCGAACGTTTATTTTTCTTCTTATTTAATAAATTCGAAATTTCTGTCATAACTAAAAGGTCAATGAAATATTATGTCATACACTGGACACTTGTCAGAAATCTCAGATACAAAGTTACTTTGAGAAAGTACTAGAGCAGTGGACTTCAAACTTTGTCGGCTCTCGGAACCCTTAGAACTATAAGGTTTTTTGAAGAACCCCACCCCACCCTTAGAAAAATATATAAATAATATTCAAAGTCAATAATCAATATGTTATAGGTACTTTATGTAAAGACAAAGAAAAGTATTGTATTTTTTATTAACAAATTTTAACATAAAATTAATATAATTTCCTCATTACCTACTAGCATTAACTGGTGATCCTGGTTTCACCTACCCTGCATTATATTTTATGAAATATACTAGTTGTGACTAGGTTGTGCTTTTACATTTTTTTACCCAAACTGTCGAAATCTAGCTCTCTATTGATGTTGTCTGAAGTCGCATTTCTAATCTGCATTTAATTTGTTTCCATATTTTATTTTTGTTGCCACATGCATTGAGAAAGATTTTTCGATTAAATACGATGCTACGATTGGCATTATTATCCATCTGTACAAATGTTGATGGCTGAGTGAGAACCTTCTATGTATTCTGCATGAATAAATATATCTTTATATTTTTACTTTCTATTACTCCTAGTAAAAGGAAGTATTTAATCGTGTCAAATTTTCGATATCGACTTTTCACCGGAACCGTTTTGAGGTCTCCTGAGTCCAAAAAAGTGGTTTTTAGAAAATGGTCTCTGGTGTGTGTGTGTGTGCGCGCGCGCGCGCGTGTGTGTATGTATGTGTACAGCTTAGCTCAAAAACGAAAACCGAAGAAAGTTGAAACTTGATATTCCGTTTAGGTATCACCATATGATCTGACAGTACGTCATCTGTCAAAATTCCTCAATCGGAAGTACCATTTTACTAGTTTTTGTTTTTTGTGTTTTTTTTTTACTTTTTTGCGATTTTCTTAAAAATGGCTCTAACGAATTTCTTGAAACTTGTACATCTACTACATGTACAAAGAGCTACAACTTTTATTGAAAATATATCTCCGGACAAATTCAGTTAAGGGTACTTTTGGGAAAGGGGTGGGGTTACGGCTTCTTCTAAAGTGCTATTGCAGTTTATCAAACAATTCTGTCATCTAAATAATGTAAATCAGAATTAAATACGTTGTTGAAATTCCGAGTTTGAAAAAAATCGGATGAACGGAAGTGCGTTTACTTTACCACTTTACTAAAATATTTTTCATTTTTTCGCGATTTTCTCAAAAATGGCTCCGACGATTTTCTTGAAACTATGTATATAAAGTACACATACAAAGATCTATAACTTTTATTTAAAATATTTCTCTTGGAAAATTTATTTAAGGGCACTTTTAAGGGAGGGCTGGGGTTATGTTTTTCCTTTAAAGTGCTATCATAGTTGATTATACAATTCTATCATCCAAACAAAATTAATTAGAAATAAATAGATGGCAAAAATTCCGAGGTTCAAGAAAATTAGTAAACCGGAAGTGCGCTTTTACTGTACATTTTTTCCGTTTTCGACGAATTTCATTAAATTTAGTACACTAACTATAAAATTTGTCATTTATAATTTTGAGAACAGGAGTAAGAGAAAGTTGTGTGAGTGTTTAGCACCAGATTTTTTTTTTAGTTAATAAACATTAGTCAACTAGTGTGAGTGCTTTATAATTTTTATTTTTGAATTTCTATTTTTCTCGCGGAACCACCAGAGATGTACGGCAGATCCTCGGGTTCTGCGGAACACATTTGGAGAGAGACCATTGTACTAGAGTGTTCTAGAAATGTTACTAGCACAAACTTCTATATTTTCATGAGAACATGTCTTTTGCTACTATAATCGATACACTGATCAACTTTCTAAAGTTTAATAATTAAACTCTTCTGATATATATTTTACTAGCTGAACCCGGTCACGCTTCGCTGTGGCTCAATCTGATTTTAATTATTAGGGAAGTAAATAGAAGTATTATAGTTAACATAGATTCAGCAAGAAAACAAACCAATCAAGTTAATACCCTATTTTGCGTTGCTGTGATCTGAAAGGAAAGAAAGAAAAAATGTTGTTAACTATAAGCCTCTTGTTATTGTGTAGCTAGTGAATGGACTGCATATTTTTGTTTGTCCGTTTCCTGCATAAACATAAAGGATGACCGACTGTGGAGCATAATTGCGACAGATAATTGCCTATGAGAGAAGCATTCGTGTTCTACATTCAAACCGCACACTTGCAAAGATTGTATTTGCGTTTTATTGATAGTCATAGCGAACGCAGGGTGTATTAGAAATTGAATTCGTTTGAACTCAAACGCCATATCTGTCCGCACATTTATTTGTCAAGCACTACTAAGATAAAGTTCCGCATAGTTGATGGTAGAATAAACATGCTTCTTTACTTGTGATATTAAACAATATTGCAAACGAATTTCAATTGAACAATAAATTTGTAATTATTAAATATCATCATGTAATGAATGATGATGATTGATGGTGAACTTTATCTTAGTAGTGCTTGTAAATATACAACATTTTTTGTTTTCCTATCTGGTGCAAGAACAAATAAATTTGATGGGTTTCCAACTCGTGAACACCCAACGTACAGTTGTCCATGTGAGAAGCATGGATTTATCAAATTTAATCCACATACTTGCAATGATTGTCCCTGTGCTTTGTTAATGGTCATTGCAAAGGCTAGTCGTACAGGAAACTGTAGACGTTTGAATTCAAATGGAGTATCCGTTGGTATCATGGGAATGAATGGTAGTAGTACATGTGCCCCTTGGTGTTTTCCATTTAAAATGGTTGCCTCAATTATGTTATTCATTAATTTTTTTACTGATAGCCTAGTCCCATTGCATAGTCGCGGTGGATTTATATTTCATAGAAGGATGATTGGAGAACCAATTTTCAAAGATAAAATATGCGGTGCTATTCCTGGTAGATCCAATGAATTTAAAAATTCTATTGGATAATTAACTGAGTCATCGTGATTGACAACAGTATCTATGGATTTGTATGTTGTTTCTTCATCAGGTATTTCATTTTGAATTGTGCAGTTTATTAAATTCACATCAATGTTTTTGGCTGCCAATATAGCACGCTCACTAATCCATTGATTATTTTTATAATTCTGCGATAAATTTGGGAAAACTTTGGCAATCAATTCATCAGTGGATTTTACAATGTGACAAAAGTTTTCTGGTAATGTAATACAGTGTGTGGATTCGTCCATTTCCATTTTACCATTCCCAATATCTAACAATTGTTTTGCAAATCGTTCAGAAGATTCATCTTGTTGTAATTGAACACGCATATTGGTCTTTAAAGATATTTTCTCCACATACCGCCATAACACTGATGATTTGAGACATGCATTCAATTCATCTGCAGGTGTTGAACGTGGTATAACTGGTAGAGTTTGTCGAAAATCACCAGCTAGCAAAATGAGTGCACCACCAAAGAGCTGCTCACTTCCTCTCAAATCTTTTAATGTGCGATTGAGTGCTTCCAATGATTTCTTGTGTGCCATGGTGCATTCATCCCATACTATAAGCTGACATGATCTTAGTACTTTTCCCATCCCAGAATATTTGCTAATATTACATGTTGGAGTTTCAATTACCTGCATATTTAATGGCAATTTCAATGCTGAATGTGCTGTTCGACCACCGTCCAAAAGAGTTGCTGCAATACCAGATGATGCAATAGCAAGTGCAATATTATTTTGTGATCTTATAGTTGCCAGAATAAGTGAAATAAGAAAAGTTTTGCCAGTGCCTCCAGGTGCATCTAAGAAATATAAACCACAACTCTTGTTAGATATTGCATGTATAATTGTGTCATATGCTGTTCGTTGTTCTAATACCAATTTCGGCAGATTAATTCGAACAAATGTTTGTAATTCATTAACATCGAAGTGCGTTTCTCGTTGTATATCACGATCGAAAATGTCATTACCAGATCTATTTGGAGCAATCATTCCCAATTCTGTCAGTGATGTGTTGGCTATTGTCAAACATACATCCTCAATTAAAATCAATGCTTCATTGTATATATTTGATGTAAATTGAATGTTGGGATTAGCATTTATTCTACGCATGCGATGTAAAATGTCTTCACTCATATAGTCTTTATATTTTTCCCAAAGATCCTTTGGATTAGCCGGAAAACATGTAGTTAGTATGATGGAAAATAGTGTACGTATCTGCTGTGGTTGAGCAGTATTAGAAGCATCAGCGAGTGAAATATCCCAATGAGCATCGTTTTCTAAGAGATTTAATTTCTGGCAAGCCTCACGAAATGTAGCACACACATGGCCATTGACTTTTTTTTAATTCTTGGAAAGATGTTAGTCCACGAACATTGATCAATAATAATCTTAGGTAAAAGCATTCTATGTTATTTGGATATACAGGCGACCCAATGCATCTGTGGAATATAAATTTAGGTGTCCTTGTACTGCTCTACCTTGTTTACGACGCTGAAATTTTCTTGTTGATGCATTCCACGTAAAATAAGTTGGTACTTCAGAGTACAGTAGTGTCCTTGCAAAGGTATCATGTCTACATAATGTGAAAAATTCAGTTAATGTTGTTGGCGGTGGTGACATTGCTCGTGCACGTACATTTTCTGATGTAAAATACATACGCTGTCCATTTTCAAGATGTACTGCTAATTGAACAACCGTTGGATATCGCTCATGAATGGAAAATGATAAAATACGCCATACAGCCTCATTGCTACTTATGTAGCGTCCCAGTTGATACTGGGTGACTTCATCGTTAGATGCAGTTGTATTTTCCACTCCAAACACTGCCATATCGCTTCCTTTGTTCACATATTTGCAAATATATTTTATAGCTTTCACTGAATTGCAGTACTCAACATTTATGTGTGCGTTATACGTTTTTAGTAGTAATGGAGAATATGGTACTACCCAACGATTATCAACATCAATAGTATTGTCGAGTACTTTTAGTTTAATGGATTTTCCACCATCTTCGGTAGATCGTCGTCGATAGAGTGGATATCCATCATTGCCTGTAATAGTTTCAGCAAGTAAGTCTCTAGGATACCGCTTTGTGCACTTTCCATCTGACATGCATGGTGAATTATTATTTAGTGAGCCACATGGACCATGAATCATATGTTTTGAGACAATATCGTGCAAGTCTTTATCAATTTCAATGTCTGGTATTTCTGCAGAGATGATTTCATCAATTCTGTTTGCTATTATCTTTTCCATCATCCATATTAAAATATGCGCATGTGGTAAACCTATTTTTTGCCATTCACTGGAATACATCCAACAGCGCGCCTCTCCAAATACATGGTGTTTGATAATAAAATCTATTAAAGATTTTAATTTTTGTTTAAATACACGTGCAGAAATATCATGACGATCTGATGGTGATTGTCCAGTTAATAAAAGCTCCTTTATTTCATCCCATGCTGGGTTGCATGTAAATGTGATGAAAAAATCTGGACGACCATATGCACGAACATACGTCATTGCATCTTGTGCATATTCATGCATGTGTCTTGGGCTGCCTGTAAATGTGGATGGTAAAATGACCATTTTTCCCAATTCACTGAGATTGCCATCATTTACAACTGCATCACGTAAATGGATGTACTCTTCAGAACGCAATTTGACTTGATTTAGTCGTATGTAGAGGAGTCTTTCACTTTCTATTTTTGCATACATGTCAACAATGTATTGATGAAATAATTGTCTACATTTCAATATATGATTATCAGCATTCTCACGAATCATCGTTCGATATGCATAATAATTCACAGCACTGACCTTTTTGTTAATGTTCACATTAGTTGTAGGATTTCTCATATTAATATTAAAATTATAATATCCATCCTATCCTTGCCAAAATAGAATGGGATATTGTAATGCATCATATGAACGATGCGTGTCTGATACTTGCTGGACGTCACCATTTCTACGATGGAGAATTATATTGCGAGAATTAAATTCTTCACCAACTATGACAATTGCCACTTCATCATCGATCGTTGGTGCGTTGAATTGTCTTCGATGTTGACCAATAGGTGTTTTATCTGCCTTTATTATTACTTTGTAATCGTCAGATGGCATTTGTTCAATGGCGGTTTTAAATAATTTAATTAATTCATTATGTTGTTCAAAGTTTGTAATTCAGCGACCATCTCTCGATTAGTACTCATATTCAGTTGACACCGTCTGTTGATTTGTTCGTCAGTATTTCCCATAAAATATATCTGAAGATATTTGTGATCAGCATTTGGCAAGGGTAGTAGGGTCCAGCATGGTGATAAATTTGCCCTTGTACTTTAAATGTTGGCATATAATTTGCGCTAACGATATTCGTTGCTCCGAACGATGTCATTTGGAAGCATGAATTGTACTTTCAAAAAATTTTTTGATTGACTTGTTTCACCTGATACTAAAGTTAATAATGGTTCAGGTGGTGAACGCAAGTCTGGTAACTTTACTTTTCCACCTGCACAGCACATACCAGGTGTTTCATTTTTAAATTTTTGAGCACCACAATACGTACACTTTTTATCCATTTTTCCAATAATTACACTTGGATGAAGACTGTAATTGTAAAGGGGATTGTAATTGAAACCGCATAAATTCAAATCAGTATGTATCGTTCGTCTTGTCTGTGTCCTGCGAATTCGATTCCTTTGATGCCTTGCTTGCCTCTGTTCACTCGTTTCTAATGATCGAGCAAGAGCAGTGTGAACTCGATCTCTTTCTTGCCTTGCTTGCCTCTGCTCACTTGTTTCTGAAGCTCGAGCAAGAGCAATGTGATCTTCTCTTTCTTGCCTAGTTTTTCTCTGTTCACTTGTTTCTGAAGCTCGTTCTACTCTTCTCCTTTTTACTTGATTTGTAGATCGACCAATGGCACTTCGCTTTGGTGGCATAATTGTGGGGTTAAATAAAACGTATTTCCAATTATTTTCTTCAGCTGGAAATCAATAATATTTTTGATTTGTATTTTTATTTTTATTGCAAGTGTTATTATGGGTATGTTATTTTTTACAGTTTAATGTGCTCTATAAAAGTAAATTCTATGACTAAATTTCATGAGTAACAATTTAATTTTTCAATTTATCCATGGTTACACTTTTAACAAATATTACTAATTAAATGTTATTTTGATATTTTTGGGATATTTGTTCGGGAGCACCTAGAACTCTGATTTTAAAAAAAATTTCCAAAAACCTTCCCGGGGATATACCTAATAATCTCCCAAATTTTCACGGCGATTGGATGTATGGTTTTTGAATCTATCGAGTACAGACAGACACACATTCATTTTTATATATATAAAAAGATAAAGATAAAGATTCACCAGCTTTGTGTCTGATTTAATTATCAGATAGCAAAAAAATATATGTAAATGAGAAAACATATAATTAAAAAATTAAAAACACCGAAATTATTGACCTCTCAAGTTTTTTTTTATTTCATTAAAATGCTTCAACCTCAAAAGAAAACAGACTTTTAGTTCTAATAATAAATTTTATTCGTGTAATATATTGAAACATTAAAGTTCTAAACTCTAATGTTTCGACTAGGCCGCCTGCAGGTAAACTCGTCTAATGATTTCATATCCAGCTTCCCATCTGCCTTGTTATGATCTCATTATCTCCGGGTGTTTGTGCGTGTTTTTTTTTTTCCTTGCATTTAATTAATGAACCAGAATTAGAACTTACATAAAATTTTGCAAAAATGAAAACTCAGTTACAAAATGTTTGATATTTTTTACTTTCTCATAATTTTAACAGGTTATATTAATATAAACCTACTAATAATATTCAAAAAATTTCTTTGGTGCCATGCCCATTTTTTTTTTAAATTTAGTTAGTACTAATATCTAAAACTTCAGTTTTAATACTGTTTTTCAACAGAAAATTCAAAATAAAGAATAAAGATTTTTGCTTGAAAGATTAAAGAAAACATGTTAGCGGTCCTTCGTGTTGCCATCATATTATGTATGTACAGATTTTTTTGCTGCATATGTACGTAGTATATAATACTGATTGTGTTTTAACTGATGAAGTACTAAGGAGATATAGGTAACATATGCTAAAAAGGAACGCTAAGTTAAAAAATGCAATAGGTACTGTAATTATTGGCGTACTATTTTTGTTATTACACTAAATATCCAATAAGCCAAATATTCCTAAACTTAAGTAATAATATACAAACTTGTTCTAGATTTAGCAAGAAACTCTCAAATATGTGTTGACCATTGTATTTTGAGTTCATTGTTAAATCAATTTTCCAAAACTAGCATCTTTCTATGCAGTTAAAAAATGAGAGAAGCATATTTCTTTATGTAGAAAACAAGACTAGAAAAACAAAGTGAATTATCAAAGTTCATGTTTTTGTGCAAATAAGAGAAGCGATCGATCATTTCAGCACTAACATAAAATATAGAAATTCTTCATTTTGTTTCAAGCTACTGGGTATGATTTTCATGTCTTCTACGTACTGAAGTCTACATCACAGTAAATACATATATTCAGAATACTGAGAGTTATGGAAACATTAACCAACAGCATCTTCGAGCAAGAACCATATTTCACATAAAAACTTTTAATACAAATGCCAGTTCGTTAATGGAGTAAAACAATAATTCCAAATAATCAATACCCAGCTGAATAGATTAATTTTGCTTTTTTCTTGCGGCTTTCATCGGCGTTATAGCTCGGCTGGTGGTAAGGTGTTTGTTGTTGATGGTCACTACTCATTGTTCTATTCCTACTATTTGCTTTTTATTTTTATAATGTGATTTTGTTTTTGTTTATAAAATTGAAAATAGCCAAGGATAATCAGTGGTTTCTCACAGCATTGGTCTAGGTATAACCATACGCAAACCTTCCTCACTATCTACCAACCTATAACACTTATACACGGTGTACACGGAGAAGAGGTCGAAACTTCGGGAGGTAATTCAGCTGCTCAAATGCAACAAAAAATATTCAATTCACTCTGGCCCGTTTCTCAGTAGTATCCAAGATATTTGCATTTTTAACTTTTCCGTCGATATTCGTGTTTTTCACCATAAAAACGGTTATAACTTTTCTATCCTTTATACTACAACAAATCTGTTTGTTCCAAACGAAAGTGCCTTAAATTTCCTATAAATCTGTTTAACTCAGAGCCTCAAAACGTTTCTTATAAACCATGAAATTTTTACTTTAATGTCTACAAAATTAGTTCTCGATGATTTTTGTTAAAATTTTCAACTGTATTTTTTTCAATGATAATGAATCAAGGAGTCATCCAATTACAGAAAAAGTTGCGCATTTATTGAGCTTCAGGAACCATATGGAATTTTTTTTTTTAATATTACCCTACCCGGAACAGAGGGGTGTAAATGGAGAAAACTTGGAAGTTGCATAACCGCCTTTACACTGATATCAAATTATTAATCTCAAATGTCGATTTTTGGAAAAGGAACAAAAATAAAATAACCATTTTAGTTTTGAATTATTATTAACTTTGATGAAAAAATTGGTTGTTCATCAAAGTTAAATAATAATTCAAAACTAAAATGAGGCGCGGCAGACACCCAGTGCGAGATGGCAAGTAGCGGGGAAAAAACAAAGATGAGTAATAATGTAAAACAAATGAAAACGAGACTTACCCTTTGGTGATGGTGAGTGATGAATCGAAGCAGGGTTGATGTGACGAATGGCGGACTGAAAAAGGAAGAGGCGTATGTGTGTGTGTGTGCGTGTGTGTGTGTGTGGTGTGGGCGTTGGTGCGTGCGTGGCGAAAGAAAGGAACTCAGGTGAGCGTAGAAGGATTGGAATGCTCCTTTAGAAGCGGATGATGCCGTTGTTGAAGCGGCGGGTGAAGGCGAGTCCACTAAGGCGCAGATGAAATGGCTTCGTGAAGGTGATGGTGCGTAGAGATGAGTCTTGGTACTCACCGAAAAGTCAATATTAATAATTAACCGGCGAATAGGCGCGTATAAGGCGAGACAAAATTTAAAGGCGAAATTAACAGTACGCCACAGACTAAGAAGAAGCGGTAAAACAGAGGTTAGCTTGTCGGACGACAGAAGAAGAACGGCACAAACACTGTTGTTCAGGCGAACTGTAGAAGACAAGTAAGAAATTTTTATAGAAAGAGAACGTTTTAAGAGTGTGGGAAAATAAAAGTAAGACGCGAACCAAGGGAGATAGAGGGCGCCGACAATCCCACCACCAAGAGAGAGAGAAAGGGTGGGAAGGCATGGGAAATATGCGGGCGATGAAGTAACAATGTAGAAATAGCGAGCCAAAGTTAATCTCTCAAAGGTGCCGCGACCTAACATGACGCCCACCCTGAAGCCTCGGCTTAGCATTTACAGATTAGGGAGCGGACAGAGTTTGGCGAGCGAACGGCGGATGGTGCCGGAAGCGGTATGGACGTCGGCGACTGATGGAATCACGTCCGGGATAAATGGCGGTAATGCGGCCTAAAGGCCATTGGCGCGGCGGAACATTTCCTGGTGAACGACAACGACGGTATAGGGGCGTCCCCCGGAGCGGGGAGAAGCCACTTTGTGCGTTGCTGGAGGGTATAAAGATACTAAGGGCGCCAACGCTTCCGAAGTTGCCAACGGGACAGGCGATTCATATTGAGGGCGGTAACATCGCGCTCAGGAGCGCGGTGAGAGGGCGGAAGACCAGAAAATGGCCGGGCGTAAGGGGTTCCGGATCGTTCAGATCGGAAGAGAGGTCGCATAAGGGGCGAGAGTTCGATATTGCTTCGACGTCGGTGGTCACGGTGAGCAGATCCTCGTAAGTGAGGCGCTGATCACCCACGACGCGGGTGAAATGGTGCTTGGCGGATTTAATAGCCGCTTCCCAGAGACCTCCAAAATGACGACTAGCCGAGGGGATAAACCTCCAATCAATGCCGGCGGAAGCACTATTTGCCTAGATGAGGAAGCATGCGCGTGTTGACCGCATGAAGAAGCTTGGCGAGAAGGTGAGCGCCGCAGAGCTCCAGGCGCGGTAAGAAGATAGTTTTATTAGGAGCCACCTTTGATTTGGCGGTAAGTAGATGGACATGATGGTGACTAGTTGCGGTGGTGGTGTGCAAATACACGACCGCGGCGTATCCGGATTCAGAGGCATCGCAGAAGCCGACGAGATGATGAACAGCTGAGGGATGAACGACGGGCAACAGGCACGGTATTTGAAGGTTGCCAAGATCCGGGAGGTGACTCTGGAAGTCATGCCAAGGGGCGACGAGCTCCTCGGGCAGGGTTTGTTCCCATTTCAATTGGAGGCGGCATAGCTGGCGGAAGAATAGTTTGGCGCGGAACGTGACGGAAGTAAGCCACCTGAGAGGGTAGGCGATGCGCGCCATTTGGCTGTGGACGGTGCGTTTGGTGGAGGCGGGATCGCTCATGCGGACGGCGTAGAAGAAGATGTCCGCAATGGGAGTCAACCCTAGCCCCAGAATTATGAGGACCGGGTCTCGATCCAAGGATAGCGGTTCCATAGACGGGGGGAGGCGGCAATGATCAGGCGAAAAACCCTGTGGGAGAGTTGGAAGCCCATTTTCGCAACTCGAACCCGCCCGCCATGAACAGCTGCTGCAGTTGAGCGCGTAGGGCTTGGGTTTCACTCTGACGAAGCGCCGGTGAGAATGGTGGTTTGAGCTTGAGGATGCTTATCCCCCTCATCAACTGCCAGTTGACGGAGAGTGCGTAGGGCGAGATAGGGCGCAGCCAATACGGCGTATGTCATGGTGTTAAGGCAGAAGGAAGAGATGGGGTCCTGATCAGAATTTTCAACTATATTTTTTACAATGATAATGAATCAAGGAGTCACCCAATTACAGAAAAAGTTGCGCATTTATTGAGCTTCACGAACTATATGGAATTTTTTTTTCTAATATTACCCTACCCGGAACAGAGGGGTGTAAATGGAGAAAACTTGGAAGTTGCATAACCGCCTTTACACTGATATCAAATTATTAATCTCCTCAAATGTCAATTTTTGGAAAAGGAACAAAAATAAAATAACCATTTTAGTTTTGAATTATTATTAACTTTGATGAAAAAACATCCATTATGTCTGTCTGCGCGGCAGACACCCAGTGCGAGATGGCAAGTAGCGGGGAAAAAACAAAGATGAGTAATAATGTAAAACAAATGAAAACGAGACTTACCCTTTGGTGATGGTGAGTGATGAATCGAAGCAGGGTTGATGTGACGAATGGCGGACTGAAAAAGGAAGAGGCGTATGTGTGTGTGTGTGTGTGTGTGTGTGTGTGTGTGTGTGTGTGTGTGTGTATGGTGTGGGTGCGTGAGGGCAAAAGAAAGGAACTCAGGTGAGCGTAGAAGAATTGGAATGCTCCTAAAGCGGATGATGCCGTTGTTGAAGCGGCGGGTGATGGCGAGTCCACTAAGGCGCAGATGAAATGGCTTCGTGAAGGTGATGGTGCGTAGAGATGAGTCTTGTTACTCACCGAAGAATCAATATTAATAATTAACACGGCGAATAGGCGCGTATAAGACGACACAAAATTTTGAAGGCGAAATTAACAGTACACCACAGACTAAGATGAAGCGTAAAACAGAGGTTAGCTAGTCGGACGACAGAAGAAGAGAACGGCACAAACACTGTTGTTCAGGCGAACTGTAAAAGACAAGTGAAGAAATTTTTATAGAAAGAGAACGTTTTAAGAGTGTGGGAAAATAAAAGTAAGGCGCGAATAAGAGGAGATAGAGGGCGCCGACAATCCCACCACCAAGAGAGAGAGTAAAGGGCGGGAAGGCGTGGGAAATATGCGGGCGATGAAGTAACAATTTAGAAATAGCGAGCCAAAGTTAATCTCTCAAAAGTGCCGCGACCTAACAATGTCATTAATATAAGTTGCACAAACAGTGGTAGTCAAGAAACTAAAAATTTGCATTATTCTTTCCCACTTCCTTATTTGAATAATGAAAATTTGTATAGATATTAGTCATTTTTTGGCATCTAAATAATTATAATAGATTTAAAATAAATAGTTTAAAATCACATTTTGTTGATATGACTATCCTCTAATACACAATGTTTGATTTGGCAAGGTGCAATGCTGTAAATATTTACACAAATAAGAAATCCGTTTAATCCACTCATAACTATGAAAATAAACATTTTGCTAAATTACTTGATCTTTTGTCAGTTTACTTTTGATTGTCAATAACATTAGACATGAAGATTCATCACAAATTAGGCATCGCGATCATGCCAAACTTATTTACTAACAAGGAATACACCGACATGTTTTTTGCGTACGGTGCCGCTCGTAGAAATGCTCAACAAGCGGTGAGGGAATGCCGAGCGCTTTTTCCGACACGACGTGCACCTGACTGAAGAACGATGGTAAGAGCGTATAGGATTTTACGAGAAACTGGCAAAACTCCGAACCAAGCAGGCAATATACCTGGTAGGGAAAACTATCGGATGCAGACTGATACAATTTTGACGACTTTCAGCAATAATCCGCAGTTAAGTACTCGGAGGGCGCCTTGCAGGTAGATACTTTGCATAGCACGGTATTCAACGTGTTAAGAAATGATGGCAGACATCCATATCACTTCGCTTCTGCACAACATTTGTTACCACTAGATAAGGAATCAAGATCTCAATTTTGCGAGTGATTCTTGACAAAGGCAAGAAATGACCGGTCATTTCCTAATTCTATGCTATGGACGGATGAAGCAACATTTTCATGGCAAGGTATTTTAATTATCACAATAATCACATTTGGTCCCAGGAGGATCCACATTCAATTTGAGTATCCCACTATCAACACCAGTTCAGTGTTAATGTTTGATTGGGTATTTCGGGGAGATATCTTTTACATCCTATAATTTTTCCATAGCATCTTAATTCGCACAACTACTTTCAACTTCTTGAAAATGATTTACCAACATCCCTTGAAGATATTCCTCTTCGAGAATGGAGCAGATGGACGGATGTCCTGCCCACGGTGGAAGAGCAATAACATCCTGGCTGGATGACAATTATCCGCAAAGGAGGGAAGGGCGTTATGGACCCGTACGGTGGCCGCCGAAGAGTCCCGACTTAACACCAATTGATTTTTATTTGTGAGGAACCTTAAACACAAAGGTTTATTCTACTTCAGAACAGGGAGCAACTAGTTCGAAGAATCACATTTGCGTGCGATTTTGAGGCAGAATACTCAAGAAATAGGAAGTGCAACCTTGTCAGTCGTAAAACTGAGCAGGTTATGTATTAGAGAAGAAGGGGCAATTCGAACAATTTTTGTAGCGATTTTAGGTAGGCACCTACCTATTGTATTTTATTACTACTGTATTTTATTGTTTCTGTATTTTTTTACTTTCGTTTTATTAAATAATAATGTTCAAAACTAAAATAGTTATTTTATTTATGTTCCTTCTCCAAAAATTGACATACGAGGATCAGTGAAAAGTCGGTTACGCAACTTCCAAGTTTTCTCCATTTACAACCTCTCTGTTCGGGGTAGGGTAATTTAGAAAAAAAAATTCCACATGGTCTTGAAACTCAATAAATGCGCAACTTTTTCTGTAATTGGATGACTCCTTGATTCATTAATCATTGAAAAAATACAGTTGAAAATTTTAACAAAAATCATCGAGAACGAATTTTGTAGACATTAAAGTAAAAATTTCATGGTTTATAAGAAAGGTTTTGAGGCTCTGAGTTAAGCAGATTTATAGGAAATTTTATGCTCTTTCGTTTGGAACAAACAGATTTGTTGTAGAATAAAGGATACAAAAGTTACAACCGTTTTTATGGTGAAAAACGCGAATATCGACGGAAAAGTTAAAAATGCAAATATCTTGGATACTACTGAGAAACGAGCCAGAGTGAAGAGAATATTTTTTGTTGCATTCGAGCTGCTGAATCACCTCCTGAAGTTTCGACCTCTTCTCTATGTACACCCTGTATAAGTGTTATAAGTTGGTAGATAGTGAGGAAGGTTTGTGTATGGTTATACCTAGACCAATGCTGTGAGAAACCACGGATTATACTTGGCTATTTTCAATTTTATAAACAAAAACAAAATCACCCTATGAAAATAAAAGGCAAATAGTAAGAATAGAACAATGAGTAGTTGCCATCAACAACAAACACCTTACTACCAGCCGCAGCTAAAACGCCGATGAAAGCTGCAAGAAACCTAGGCAGAAAATCTGGCTAATCTGCACAGACAGGAAGCCAAGGAGATGAAGAAAAAAAATTGCTCTGAGAATGTGTTTGTCACTTTTTGGGGCAGAGCTTTGTGTATTGTTCGTGTACAGTACAAGTTTATTCTATTAAAGACTGGTTACTCTGTGAGAGGTTGTTTTTGCATGTTCCCTCCATAGGACAATAAATTTATGACATAATATGTTTCAATATAATACACTTTAAAATAAAAGTAAATGAGAGTTAGCTCCGGTGAGCACTTTATATTATAGTTCACACTGTTTATAACCTTTAACTTTGCATTAGAATAACAAAATACCTTACTGATAGAGTTCTTCATAAAAACTGGCTTCAGTGCATGGAACAATACAGTTGTCAATTAAATTAAAAATGATCACACATTAAACTGCTGCACCATTGACCTCTGTTGCTTCATATGGAGTTTTTGTGTTGAAGAAATGTGCACCCAGTGTTAGTAATTATTATTATTATTTTTTTTTTTACAATATTAATTAATAAATTAAAAAATGCTTTTGATCAGTTAAAATGAAAAAATCGCAGCATCACTGTTTAATGAACTGTTTAATATTGAAATTAGAATTTCCACTTTATTTTTATTTATATATTTACTACTTTTCTCTTATTGCTGCAAGAGGAAATATAGCGATGTAGCCAAATTTTCAAAATCGAGTCTTCACCGGAAATTCATGTTTGAGGTTTCCTGAATCCGAAAAAGTAGTTTTTAGAAAATGATGTGTGTGTGTGTGTAAGTATTGTGCATAGCTCAAAACGGAAAATTGTAGAGAGTTCAAACCTGACCTATTCCTGTTGTGGTTGTTTCTGCAGAGTTAGAAAGCATCAGGGATATTTTCCTGCTTCTTTTTTTGGTCATTGACGGGATTCAGGCCAAAACAAACAAAAAGAGTGTATAAACTGAATATGCTCTATGCAACGTGTTATCACACTGTTTTGACAAAACATCCTAATGATGGGCGAACACCCGAATCCGGTCCATGAAGACAAAAAGAAGTAGGCTATCATGGAAAATATCTGATGCTGATCTATTCCGTTTGGATATCACCATGGATTCTGACAGTAATACCGCTTTATTGAATGGATTTTTCATTTTTTTTTTTTGCGATTTTCATGGAAACGGCTCCAACGGTTTCCTGTAAACATAGCTTAACTACATATGCGTATAAAGAGCTACAACATTTATTTAAAACTTTTCTCCGAGTAAATTCATTTATGGGGCTTTTGGCTAGTGGGTGGGGTTATGATGTTTACCTCTAAAGTATTATTTTAGTTTATCATGTAATTCTATCATCTAGACAATATTAATTAGAATTAAATATGTTGCCAAAATACCACGTTTGAAGAAAGTCGTTGATCTGAAGTGCGTTTATTCAAGTTTTTTCAGTTTTCTGCGATTTTCTCTACAAAAACATCGACGGATTTCATTAAATTTTATTACTAACTATAAATACAGAGACCTATCACTTTTGTTTGGAACTTTCTTCTGAGAAAGTTCATTTAAAAGATTTTTGGGCAGTCGGAGGTTATGCTTTCCTCCAAAAAGACATTTTATTAAGTTCAGATACTTCCATTGATATGAAATTGAACATAAGTAAACATTTATAAAAATTATTAGTTTGAAGAGAAATGTCATGATAAAACTATGTAAACTGTAGTAAGAGAAATTCGTTGTATTGCACTCTAGAAGTATAAAAATAGTTAATTATTTGAAGAAACTGATTTAAAATGAATTCTGTAACTAAGACCCAACAATAAAGATGATTTTTATTTCAAGTGAAATAAGAATTTTCATTTTGGGCAACAACTTAGATATCATTAAACTTTATGAATTTCTCAAAAAAAAAATCTATATTTTATTCATTTAATTAATGAATTCAATATTAGTAAATGTTTAACAGTAATTATGATTTCAGAAATAATTTCAACTTACTTTTCACTTTAAAATCTATAAGATATTTAGAAATAGTAAATATTATTTTGTAGAAATTTAAAGATTTAAATTTTCTTTTGAAATTAGCCAGAAAATGTTTTTTCTGAATCTGTAAGAAGCCGACCTATGACTGCAAAAATATACTAATAAATACTAAGTACATATTTAAAACATCACAAACATTGTTTCAAAACATACCATTTTGTTTTGAAAATCATGTGTTACTTTTTTTATTTTCTAAATTCTACCTTATTCTTGTATATTTCATTAATTAATTTAAGTGACGTTTCATTAATGAAAAATACATATTGACAAACTTCTGTTTTTACTGTATTAATGTTGATCTGATATTAACTATTTGCACGCGATCGCATACTATGAATGAAAATTCCAACGAAGCTACTAGTCTCAATATAATTATGGATAAGATCTAACTACCACTTTCTTCTGATATGATTGATTAACCAACCTTTATCAATTCATATCACATGAAAATAGTGTGATAAATGTTTCTTTTTCTAACGTGTAGAATTTTGACTTGCTGAACACTTTACATGAAAGTTCGTTTCTATTAAACTGTAAAACGTGACTTTACTGGGCAGAATACCAATAAATAGAATTTTAAAAGCTTCTTTTTCCTAAAATTCTTTAAAAAATAACCAACTTACGATAGTGATATGTAAGTAATTCTATCAATTTGTACACTCAATCTGTGCTGACTTAACAACTCGTGACTTTGTTTAGTGTGCATATAGGTGGGGTATAATGAATCCATTGGAAACTTAAATTCATTACCTTATTCAGTGTCTTCTGCACTTATTATATTAACAATATATTAATTGAAAAAACACTTGAGTTTCCGGTTTGACCGCGTCAGTGGTCTCAACCCGGAAACTCTAGTGTTTTCATGAAAATGACCACGGAAGCCTAAAAGATAATATATCACTTTTTAAGTGATAGGAACAAAACACACAAACTCAATAACAGATAAAATCTCCAGACACCTCAGAAAAAGGTTATGTATAAAAAAAAAGTTACTAATTAGACAAAGATAATTGAATTTATTGAAAATTATTCTACTAAATTGAATTTTTATATATTTCGTCTACATGGTTTTATTTATAGTCAAAACAAATCTTCATGTTGTTCAAGAATGAGAAAATGACGCTTTACAATTGTTATTGTTGTATTATTGTACAGTTGTATTATAATATTGTTATATAGGTACCCTCAATAAAATACTTACTATAATATTATCATTTCTTTGTTCTTTATTTAAGAAAATGACAAATACAATTATTCTGACAATGATGATTCACTACTACTCAAGCTATTTGATATACTTGAAGGGCTTTCAACTACCAAATGTTTACTTTTTATAGAATTAGTGCCACTTTTGCGATGGCTTTTACTATGGATGTTAGTATCCATTCGCGCACGTTTACGTGCAGGTGACTTGCTAGTTTTTGCAAGATGTGTTGAACGTTCCTTCACTAGTTGGGAAAACTTTTCTGGTTCCTTTATAGCAGTAGTGGCTGCACTTCGATTTAAAGGATCTTCAGGATTCGGATAGGCTAACAACTGAGGAAGAAAGGAATCGAAAACATTTACCAAATTATATAATGGGCTCCATGTTTGATTTAGGACGTCCAAACATACTGCGCCAGTACTTTCATCAACATTAGGATGCAGTATGGGGTCCATGAAAGAAACTGAAGGTGATTTAAAAGGATAAGCTTCTGGCAGAGTAACTCGTACTCTCCAAACAGTACCTTCATACGGCGTTTCCTTGGGGCCGGGCAGTTTCACACATAAATCTGTGAGTCCATTCAATAAAGTCACTTCGTGTTCGCTCTCCATTAACTGAAGCACATCTAAATCAATACGCCTTTTGTTCATTTTATTTAACCGGCCCAAATAACACGAGAGCAACCTGAAAACTATAAAAATTTGTACTAAATTAACAGTTATCCACGGCTGTTATAATGTTTCGAGCTCAATCAAAATTCATATGGCTTTTTCTATGGAAACCACACATGTTTTAGAATACATATGTTTATAAATTAATAATAGGATAACCATGATAACCTACTATTTTAAAGGTTAAGGCTGATAATTACGCAATTTCACCTGCTTGATTTGTTTATGAAGAAATTACAAGACTTGATATATAGGGTTGCCATCAAGGGTGTTTTCGCCTTGAGACTCAAGGTTTCGCGTCTTTTCTCTTATCTCAAGGTTTATCTATTATTTCCTAATAAATATAACCATTTATCCTAAAAATAGTCTTACTTTTATTAGATGGACATACTACAATCCATGGTCTCGTATATCTCTTTCTCTTTTTACTGTATAGTTCAAAAATTTTATTCAGATGGCAGTAAGCTCCAATTGTAATAAAAAATACTTCGCAGAAAGCACAAAAGATGGTGCTAAGTTTTAATTTTTATATTTGTGTAAAGAAAAATTTTTAATTATTATAAAATTATTGCTTATGCACGAGAAACACACAGTCATGCTCTGACGTATATCCATAAATAATATGATTTTGAAATCAATTCCATTAAATATGAACCAATGCGATCTTAAGTTCAAAGATTTACGGAATGTTGCTTCTATATTAAATATAAAAGTCAACGAATATTATTTTTTGCGACGAAATAATTTTAATTCAAAATATTTATGGCAGGACTAGATATGTTTATGAATACTTTCATTATTGTAATTTCCTGAACTGTTTGTTTTGTAATTAGCAATTATTTAATAATTAAAGTTCATAGAAAATCACAGGTTTTTTTTTTCTTACTCCTAGTAAGAGGAAGTATTGTATTTTTTATGAGTACCTACTTAACATTGTTACATCATGACAAAAAAAAAAATGGGACCCCTAGTTTTTTCATTAAAAAATAATATATATTGCAACAACCTACTTTTAATACAATTCGCTAGTAGCTGATTGTAGTATCAGCATTGTAGTATCGCTGAATAATATCTGGTAGTGTTGAATTTTTTACTATTGACTTGGATAATTGTAAAAAATAAAAATGATAAAGAACAATAAACTTAATCATCTTTTTTACAAAATTTTGGTAGCTTTTTTAAATTTTTCTCATCTCCCTCGGGCAATACTAAGAGCAGTGATACGGCAGGGCATCGTTGCAATCAGGTTTTGAATGGTCTCTTGTCGAATAGCATTTTATTCCTATAAGACAATGTTGAACTGTTCAGAGTAGTTGGAGGCTGATGAAAAACTTTTAACACGTCCAATAGATGTTTATAGGATTGTATTTTATAGGATATAGTTCACCTAAAGGATTGATGTTTGGAGAACGTGCAAGCCAATCGAATCACATTTATAACGACTTCTTCCAAGATACGGGTGACAAACTAGCTGTGTATGATCTGGTGTTATCGTTCATAAGCATGAAACTGTGCCCGAAAATAGAACAAACGGTACGATTGCCTCTAGAAGAACTCCTTCAACAAACCTAGCAGCGGTTATTGTGCCATATTCAACAACAATCAACTCGGTGCGGGACACTAAATTTATCTTACCCCACACCATAACTGATTGTCGTTAAAAAGGGGGGCTCTTGCGGTGGATTACATTGAATGAAGTGTTCGCCCCGGCTTTTCCACACTCGAATTCAACCGTCTGAGAAATACAGACCTAATCGTAGTTTATCTGTGAAGAGTACAGCCCTTGGCTTTACAGTCCAATGGAGATTCCGATTGGGCAAAAGCTAACCGTTGTTAACAAAAGCTAACTCGATTTTCCTAGTTAGTATTGGTCCTGATACTGGTCTCCTAACCATCACACCTACTACTCGCAATAGACATCGAATAAAGCTACGGTGATTCTCCGAACTTGTAATAAGTTATTTCTGAGCTCTGTGGTTGTAAGAAACCGATTGCGTAGAACGAGCGAAAGAAATCAGTCGCTCTGATCTGTTGTGACTTTTCTACGACCACTTCCGGGTTGTCGACCATATTCCCCAATTTCCCTAAAATTTACGATTTTCCATGAACCTCAGAATGTGACATATTTAAACGTTCTGCCACATCTTGTACGCTTCCACCACAAGAGCGACTGCTCTGACGGCATCCTCAAAAGAAATGAACATTTTCTATTAATAAAGTTAAAGTAAATAAAGTAATTTAACGATAAAATTAAAAAAACATTTCTTACAATATCTGTCCCAGACCAGAAAGCCGGACAATATGAATTTCTACTGTTTTCAATTTTTAGTCTCAAGAAGATTAGGAGTTTTTGTGATAAAAGTATTGTAAATATCATTTATATTAGTTATAAACATAAATATACAAAGCTAGTACAAAGTACGGAGTTATTCTGTTTTTATATGAAAAATATAAGTGACTTTTTGTGGCTAAGTAATATATATATATATATAGGTATTCTATCAGAGGGAAAACACTAGATTGGGAGAGACATATGTGAGCTTATATCTGAATATATATCACTTATATCTGAATTTCAAATCACAACGTTAAACTGAGTCTTACAACCAAAATAAAAATTAGAATATTAACCTGTACCTACTTGTCGAACATGGGTATGTTTTATCTTTTTGATTCATGTTATATGAAATAAAATATGGGTATAGGTTTTCCATTTGCATTTCCCTTAGAACATACATTTCTTTTTTGTCTCAGGAAGAACTTTTTTCGAAATATAAATGTATGCAATACAATTCTCACTTAGCGAATAATTCTTTCTACTTTTAGTTTTATTTACTACCAGTATATTTCAAGTTATGTAAATCTAGAAAGTATTGCAATTGGTCAAATTTTCAATTGTATTTTTACAGCGGGAGCCAGTCTTGGGGGGGGGCGCCGTGAAGACAAAATATATTTACAAGAAAAATGTTGGTCGGCTGTGGCCAAAGAATTAAACTTTCTAACTTTTAATATTTATTTATCTACGCTTCGGACTCATTAACAAGTAGAAAGATTAATAATAATAATAGTACTGACGATGACATCATAGATTATCATTTAAATATTTTACAGTTTCATCCATCGTTGAAAGTTGAAACTCTTTCAATACAGGGCACACTGACAAAAAATGATACAAGTGTTTAGATATTACACAAAGAATACAGCCGATGTGAGAGTTGTCTTGAAGGTACACAATTTAGATAAAACAAGCAATATTGGTCAATCTAAATTTAAATATAATAAGCAGGGTATACTGGAAGATTCTATTTTCATTTAAAATTTTATCAGCTTCTGCAAAGAAACAGCTCTCGCCTATTATATGGTAAATAAGTGACTGAAAACTTTGTTGTTAAAATTAGTGAGTGGTTTTTATACTAGATAAAATACGTTCTGCTTTTTTTTTATTTAAATTTATACAACATCTAAGAAAACCACAATTAGTAGGTTACAATTGACTGGGCTTTATGGCCACACTCTCTGCATCCTCACACTTCTTATAAATTCCATTAAATTAAATGAATTCAACTACATCGTTATGAATTACAAGTATACTATTGTAAGCCTTCTTACAATCCTTTGCTGCACATGTATGGCACCTCTATCTATAGTAAAGTGGTAGTAAGTAGTGAAAGTTACATTTGGTCAAAATTTATTTCCTCTACTTTGAAATTCATTTTGCAGTATATGTGTATATGGGTATTTTACTATATGTGCCTGCAAAAAGAAGTGCAGAACTCAAAGTTTATATAATTCAAGAAACTAATACCATTATTTTAAAAAAATCATTTATTAATATATTCCAATAAAATTCTTTGACAATATTTTGTTTTTCCATTAAAGACAAATGAAATGAAAAATACAACTATTCTGACAATGATGATTCACTACTACTAAAGGAGCTTGATTGTGAACTTTCATCTATAGAATGTTTACTTTTTATTGAGTTCGTAGCCCCATTGTGAGGGCTGGTATGGATAGTGGTATCCCGTCGCGGGCATTTCCGTATGGGCGGCTTGCTAGCTGTGGCTGCAATTTGTGCTGAACGTTCTCTCACTAGCTGGGCAAACTTTTCTGGCTCCTTTATAGCAGTGGTGGCTGCACTTCGATTTAAAGGATGTTCAGGATTCGGATAGGCTAACAATTGAGGAAGAAAGGAATCAAAAACATTTACCAAATTATATAATGGGCTCCATGTTTGATTCAAGACATCTAAACATACTGCGCCTGTACCTTCATCAACATTAGGATGCAGTATAGGATCCATGAAAGAAACTGAAGGTGATTTAAAAGGATAAGCTTCTGGCAGAGTAACTCTTACTCTCCAAACAGCACCTTCATATGGCGTTTCCTTAGGGCCGGGCAGTTTCACGCATAAATCTGTGAGGCCATTCAATAAAGTCACTTCGTGTTCGCTCTCCATTAATTGAAGCACGTCTGTATCAATACGCCTTTTGTTCATTTTTCTTGACCGACCCAATAAAAAGAGAGCAACACGAAAGTGGTAAAATTTATACTATCTTAACGGTTTTCCACGACTATTTCAATGCTACTAGCACAATCAACATTCATATGTATTTTTCAGAGAGAAAACACGTGTTATAAAAAAACATATGTCTAGATCTAGAGAACCCGGTTGAGTATTTCGGAGGTTATAGTGTACAAATTATTACGCTTGCCATAACTAACAATTTCATTAAGGACCTCTTTATGATAAGATATATAGGCTCTGTAATAAAGTAAAGTTTCCGTAAATCACGATATAGAAGGCACAAAAGAGAAAAGAGATCGATTGAGAGATATAGAAAGCGTTATCAAGTGTGTATGTGAAAATAATGCAGTTACTTTAGTGTAATAAGAATTGTTATTGTGAATTGTTCAAAGATTAATAAACTATTAAAATCGTGAAAAGATATAACTCTTGCAAACGAAGAACACTACAAATGTTATTTGTTGAAAATAAGTGGAAATATTAATATAAAAATAAGTAACAGTTTCTATAGATATTTTTTATAAAATTATTAACCTTAGTATAACCTCCTATGAACTTTTCTGAAATCTCAAACGAGAATTAACCTTCTCAGCAGTCTAAAAAATCTTGTATAAAATATTTTATTCGCAAGTAAATGCTTTCACCATTAAAGCTCTTAAATAATTAATCATGGATTGATGTCATGATAACATTTGCTCGAGATTTACCATACCAATTTAAGCGGCCAAGGTGATTAGAAGTTGCTAAGAAATTCTCCAGTAGCCGGTAGTTGCTCAGCATTTGGTAATTTAAAGACTTTATTTGTGTGTATGGTGGTAACCTAGAATTTGCCTATGAGTACGCTAAAGCCAGTAGTTCACACATCAACTGCAGCAACGATCTCTGCAAGCCCAAGAATTTTAGCTATGGACTAAGTCTGGAATAGACCCCCCCCCGTTATCTTTTCATTTTTATCGGAAGTGTAATGACGTATCGGAATGATGTAATTTTTTTCACAATAAATTTGTGCAGTGTGTGAGATGAAAGTATGGAGTTTACAAAAGCAATGTTTCTCGCCTAGTAAGTAATTTTCCAATTGTAGATTCTACTTCGTAAAGTATGTTTAGGAATAATCGAATCCATGCAGAACTGTGATCCGACTAGTTTGACTGACGTGAGATTTTTTTTATTTCTCGAACGCGCTTCAGTGAGGGCACCTGGGGGAGTAAGGTGTAAGGTTAATAAATACAAACATTTAACAATATGCTTTTTATGTTATTTTCGTTTTTAACAATTATTTTCCGTTTCTTACTAAATTGGAATTGCGGGCATATTAAAAACTATGTAGAGAAATGAAACCTCAGAGATAAAGAGTGCTAACCACAATGCTAGATGTTATATCAGAATAAGTTAAATTTTGTCAGTTCTTAGTTTAACATTATCGCCAAAAGCTACTTTTTTTCTAGGTCCTTGACTTTTTCACGATTATTAGTGAGCTATTGATCGTTCATCGATATTTCTTATCTCCTGCTATTGAAAATCAAAAGCAAAAACAAATTAATTCTGTTTAATTAATGCGCAATGAAACTAACAAAATACATTGAATTATAAACATGATTATTAATGATTCTCTCTTTAGAAGACCATAATCTCGGTAACTCAAAAGAATACTAAGACACTGCAATGGATACCCTAGCACAAGACTTAGTTTTGATTTTTATAGGAAATGATTTGTTAGCTGAGAGCAAAATGAACAAAAAGCCACATGAAGTTAAATAAATGACAAGCATCATCCATATGTGGTGGATCCTTTTTATTTTCAATATTGACCATTTTTATTATAGAAGAATTCAATACCCAAAAATGGTATAATTTCAGCCATACCGATAAATCTTGAATACACTAGTAAAAGCAAACAGGTATTTAGTTACTTTTGTCATTCACAATATTATTAGAAATGTCTAAATGTAATAAATAATAATAAAAGAAGGTTGACTTAATATGGATTCTTTTAATAAAATGTTTTAAATTTTTAATACTTCCATGTTTCCGGTTCTAAAAATGTTTTGAATTTTTAACACTTCCATCTTTAGGTTTCCGCGGCCATTTTTGTGAAAAACACATGAGTTTCCGGGTTGAGACCACGTCAATGGTTTACTAGAAACCGACGTTTCACCCATTTCCAATGAGCCTCTTCAGGGTCGTTACACCTTGAAAGCTAATGAAGCAATCAGCGTTTTTCATATGTTATGTCCATTTATTACAAAATAAAAGATATGTTACTTTCTTGCACTTGAAATTCTAAGGTGCACATGGCGCTTGTGTTCTTACAGTACAGGAACCTATGCCAGTGACACTATCCCAGAATTCCTTCTTTTTTTATTTAGTTATTCCATTTCTGGATTAAGTAGGATTCTTATATTAATAGGCAGTGAATGAAGTATTTTAATTTTTATTCAAAGCGAAGAAATTAATTATCGTGCACAGAAAGTAAAAAAAAAAAAATACATAAATTAATTATAAACATATTACTAATGATTAACTTTTAAGTGACCTGGAGATGGCGTAATAATTGTCTTGGTAAATCAAAGAAGACTAAGGACACTGTAGCGGATCAAGTAAAAGATAATATTTATAAACATTGCGGAATTGTTGTGGTTGGGTCTGCCGAGCTGGAAAAAAATCAAGAAATATTTTCCGTGATTAGCTGCTTCATTTTGTGATCATCGACCGGTTTCGGGCGTATACACTCAACTGTATGAATTGATTTTTCTCTGTACAAGTCTGTGTTATCACACTGTTTATCAAGACACTCTGATGATGAGCGAACGCCCAAAACCGGTCGAGGACCACAAAATGAAGCAGGCTAACAAGGAAAATATCTCTGAAACATTGCGGAAATTAAGTAAGTAATTGCAAAGAAAATTGTAACATTTCCTATGTAAGGCTAACTTATTTTAAATTCAAACTGAATGTAATAGTTAACTAGTAAAACGAGGCAGGCGAAAAAGTGGCCATACTGATATCTATGGGCCTCTGTCTTGCAGACTTAACAAGCATATTTTTTTTTCCGAGGGTTCTGTACGGCGTCCATTTTATGATCTCCCCCCTTTTATGATTGTACCCCCTCTGGTGCCGAGGATGAGCTAGCTCGTCTACAGCACCCTCTCCAGCTTGAGCTCTCTAAGGAATCTCAAAATCCTGGAAGGTTCTACGGTGGGTATTTCCTCTTTCCCTATCTGGTAACGGCCCAGACTATTAAATCTTCTTTGAATGACGGCATCACAGTCTGTGAGGAGATGTATTGGAGTTTCCTCCATCTCCCCACAGAATCTGCATGTGCCATCATCTTCTAGGCCAACCTTCCTCAGGTGTCCCCTAAGTCTGCAATGCCCCGTAAGGAATCCCGTAAGAATACGGATCCCGTTCTTACTCAGATTGATGCAGGCTTTCGACCTTTCCTGGTTATATCCACCTAGACAGACCTTGGCCTGCCTCAGTCCCGGGATGGTGTTCTAGAGACAGCTCTTTTCCCACCTCCTCCTTCTTGATTTCTTCTAAGAATACTTGGTCGCTGACTACGCAAAAGGACTCTGGCCCAATGAGAGGAGATACAGCGCCTTCTTTTGCCAGGGTGTCGGCTACCTCATTGCCTTCCACGCCGATCTAAGGTGCCTCACTGCCGGCACCCAGTATAAGGTAACTTTATTTCTTCTGCCTAGGTCGTTGGGCTTACCTAGGCATTCCTATACCACTTTAGAACTGATAACATAAGAACTCAGTGCTTTAATGGCAGCCTGACTATCGTATAGGATAACTATCTCCTGATTCCGATATCCTCTGTCAAGATTCAACTGAACGCACCTTTCAATAGCGTGAATTTCCGCCTGGAAGATGCTAGGAAATCTGCCCATGGCTCCGCGTGTTTGGTTCTAGGCCCAAACACCCCTGCCCCGGTTCCTTCGAGGGTCTTAGACCCATCTGATACCACTTAGTGGCATGCTTGCTAATACTAGCCAGGGCGGATCCTTCGCTCCACTTCATTTTCGTGCTTAGCTTCGTAGAGAAATTTCTAACAAAATTATATTTTTTAGTCATACTGTCTCTGGGAAGGTTTCAGGGGAGGGAACCGACAGAAAGAAACGTCCCTAGATCTTAGCCCATATCCCCCCATGCCCTCCCTAGAGATTCTGAGGAGGGCTCCCTTCGCTACCCTTTTACCACTAGGTGGAGCAGTGGGAGGTTGAGAATGACCTCAATCCCGGCCGTGGGACACGTCCTCTAACAAGCATATGCATAGCATGGGCCTGACAACAGATAGGGTGTGTAGGTTTTGACAGAAAGAAATGGAAACAGCATTGCACATACTGTGTCAGTGTGAGGAGCTGTGTAGCTGAGATAGGAGAGAAGAAACTGACGCCTTCAAGTTTTACACAAGAGCCTCTCTCTCCAGGCTTTTAAGTCTAATTAAACAGACAGGATTGGAAAGAGCCACAACGGAATTCGCGGTGGCGTAGGCTTAATAGCTAACCTCCACAGAATCTAATCTAATCTAACTATTACAACAGATCGTTACTAAACTTGCAGTGCAGCCGTGATAATAAACTAAAATTAATGATGTATTTTATGTAAAATTGTGACTTGAAGTTTCACCATATCCTACAAGTACCAGTATTATTATATAAAACCACCGACACTATAAACCAGTACACTACTGTAACTTTCATTATTGGAATTGTTATAAAACAAAAATAATAACAAATTGAAATATTACATTTATATTACAAAAGGCGATCGATAACTAGAAAATTCTTACCAAAAGTTTATCAATACTAATTAGTCTTTTAATACGCAGAAAATGTGATAAATTGTTCAAATAATGTCTTATTTTTCTTATGTTGGTTACAAGGAATTGAAAGAATACTTACTTTCTTGTAATTTTTAGACTTCATGATTGCTTACTTTAGACAATATTCAGGATTATATCAGCTATTTTTTTCCTACTCTTAGTTTACATTAACTACAAAAATTGTTTGTTCATCTGAATTGGCAATTGAAACCTTCTGTTCTGTTTCTTGATGGCTGGAATTAAAACTTATCTGGTACAGGTTTTCTAATAATTGTTCTAGACTATTTGAATCTTTAAACTATTTCATCATAAGTCTACAACCATATAAATATCATGGAACATACGACTGCCATACTTCCTAATTAACAGAGCAACATTAAATTTTTTAAAATAGATTAAATTTTTACTTTTTCTTACTGCTGTTAAGAGAGAATTGCAATCGTTATCGAGTTTTCAGCCCCCCACCCAACAGTATTTGAGCTCCTCTGAATCCTAAAAAGTGGTTTTTAGAAAATAGTTGTGTTTAGTCAAAAAACGAAAATCGAGAACGTCCAAACGTTATTTCATTAGGAGGGAGAATAATGGTCAAAACCGGAAGTAACATTTTAATGAATGGATTTTTTAGTTTTAGACTTTCTTTACTTTTGTGTATCAACTACACATATAAAGAGGTACAACTTTTATTTAAAACATTTTTCCAGGAAAATAGTGGGTTGGAGGGAAAAATGAGGTTCTCGGGGGTAGTTGGGGGGTTTGGAGAGATAGTTTAAGAGATTCGGCGGAATGGGGTGAAAAACTCATTTCATGCATGTTGCAACTGTCATATGACAGTTACCCGTTTGAATTTTTTTTTTTTTTTTTTTACAATCCAATCGTTAAGAATAACATACCAATTGTAATTTTTGGACGTCATGATTGCTGGACTGAGGTAAAGGAATAATTCGACTCAAAAAAGCGCACTTGAAATTTCTAAGATAAACATAAGATGCATCATGGAACTTATTTAAACATTATACAAGTTCATTTTGTTTATTCTCTTTTTATTTCCATTTTCTCATCAAACTTTTAACATAGAAATGTTCAGAAATAAATTGTAGTTTTTTTTATTCTAAGCGATATATCTATATATATACATTTTTCAACTAAAAGTACTCGTTTGAAAGTCATGCTTTAGCCAATAAAATTTCTTATATTAGACTAAGCTTGACTAATATTACTTATCTTTATGTTTTTGATTTATGTCAAATGAAATAAAATACTCTAGTACTAATAAAACCAGAAAAATTTCATTTTGGTTTGTTTATGCGTTTTCCCATTTCAAAATACTTGAGTATATTACATTACTTTTTTCCTCACAAAGTAGTTTTCCAGAATATAAATGTACACAATAAAATTCTCTCTCTCTCTGGATGAATAATCCTTTATACTTGTTCTTTCATTTTCTACCTTGAAATTTCACCTTATGCAAATCTTCTTAGAAATATCATTCTGTTCCTTATCAAACTTTTCCACCTGAGTCTTATTTCAGGTAATTGTTTATTTACTTGTGAAATACTGCTCGGTACACTTAATTTCCCAATTTTAAATTCAAGAGCGCCCATAAGTAGCAGTTCTTCATCTTTTAGTGAAAGATAATATATATGATTTAATGCAACTTTTATTTTGTGGTAAAATAAATGTGCTTATTTTAAAAATATAATATGACATTTGAATTATAATATAATCTATTAATAATATGTACAGCAATATCTCCTTTATTTTCAACAGCGTTCACGAAAATAATAAAATGTGTGTTTAGACATCTAACTTTACAAAGGCAGTAATTGGAGGGGCTTCTGCTTACTTGACTTATGGTTTGTGCAACCTTACAGCGACTTTGCAGACCACCTGCCAAGAACCATAACCTTTATTTCTCCAATCAAGAAGCTATAAAATAAGATATATTGATATTATTACTCCTAGTCTAATAATCTAAGACATCTTTGGGGGAAGGGCTTGTTTGATCGAGCACAACTAGCCAGTATATAAACTCTACGACTTATATTACACATTTGTATACAACATGTTATTTACAAGTAACATATTTACGAAACCCAGGACTCCAACTTGTCTTGCCGAGAGACATATAGGTTAGCATGGGACATCCCAGCTAGAGTGCAAAATAATTAGCAGATGCTTATGACCAATGCAGGTGTTGCGCCAAAAAAATAAATAAATGTGTGAAATGTCCTTAGGTTTTAAATGAACATTCAATCCAAACCTAAATAGCAATCATTACACTTGAAATAAACCTCAATTCTATGTAAGTAAACAAACCATTAAATTTTCATTTTCTTATAACAAAGCAACTCACAATATTGTGGGGTTGTTAACAGTAACAAAATATAATATTTTATAAGAAGTTAAGGGTAGTTGGGTCTCCAGTCCTAAAAAAATATCAATAACCTGCTTCATTTTTGGTCATTGTCTGATTAGTTTCGATCATTGGATTAAGTCCATAATAAAATGTGAGATCGCAGACCCATACAAAGTTGAGTATGTGTCTTGACTTCGCATCCCAAGTTGTGCAAATATAGGAAACAGGTCAGTAGTATCATTCAGCTAAAATTTCTGTTGATATATATTTTTTGATCAAATAATAATTATAAAACCAAGATATTATTTTACTACAGTAACAGTTCTTTTATCTTTATAATAAATAGTGTAATGATGCTAGAACCAATGTTATATTTTCTAGGGATTACCTACCTATATGCAAATAATTATATTTATCAGTTTTCCTGTGTACCTCTTTCTTTAATTAAAATTTAATCCTGTTTAAGTACAAATGATAAATCTAATTTTTATATCTTTCTCAACATCATTCATAAACAGAAAATTCTTGGATAAACAAAAACAATTTATTCAATTCTAAAGGTACAAACGTAAAGATTAAAAAAATTTGTATCATACAGTAATAACGTAATAATCTAATTTTTAGATGCCTGTAAGACCAACATTATTAAAATAGTTTGGAAGTTTACGAAATCATAAAATAACCTGTGAGAACAAAGAATTTTTTGCTCCTTTTGTTGCAGAAAATTTTTTTTTTTAATTTTGAAATACTTTCATCTCTTTTTGAAGCAAAATAATGAATTTTTTAAAGATGCTAAACTAAGGATGTTCTAAGAATTAACTATATCTTTTTCACGCCATCTTTAGCGTTTGGCCTTTGAATGTCAAAGGGAATAACTGAAGTTACCGGATAGTAATTTCTAGGACGAACAAAAAAATACTGATTACAAGTGCCGAGGTCACTTTTTTACTTTTTTTGCCGAGGGACTAACATTTTATCAACTGTGTGGTTTAACTTTTCTTTCTTGTTTTTTGTTTAATTTCAGGATGATATTTAAAGTAAAGTGAATAAAATAGTCTCTTTTCCTAAAATAAATTGTGCTTTGAAATCTAAAAGAATTAAAGTAAAACTAAAAGAATTAAAGTACAAAAGGATACTTAATGTTCATGCTAAGTTGTAAAAAAGTTTTTACTTAAAGGGAAAGGCCTTTGTATTATAAAGTTTTGACAATTAAGCCCCAACCAAGGAAATTAGTAGTTCCATCTGTGGCGCCATGTGTTTCTCTAAGCCGGGTTGCACTGTAGGGGGTTAAAGTGTGATGATCTAAATTACGTCTAGAAAACTAATCAGTAACATAAATTTCGGCTTTGTGTTATGTCTTTATGTTTGTGTTTGTCTTTATGTTTACTTTTTGCAGTTTCCGAAACTTTATTATACCTGCATGGAAGTTTTTTTTTTGCCTTAGTTTACACACTATTTAGCCATTTATGTTATTAAGAATGTTTCACGAGAAGTAGGTATTTTTTTTTTATGTAAAATTCTTTTTATATTTCATGTAAGAAGTAACTATTGCTTCCAGTACCTCTGTGTTATTGCTTGAAGTAATTATGTTGTAATTGAAAGGACATGTTTTGTGTTTCATTATTATTTTAAAGAGACGGTCTCTAGCAGTTTCGTAGTGCGGGCATATCATCACCTCGTGTTCTAGATCCTTTCAAACCCCACATCTAGGACATAGCGGAGAGTTAACTATTTTTATCTTATTTAAGTAAGCTCTACATATAACATGATTGCTTCGTATTCTGCATATGTTGGTTATCGTTCATTTACAGACTGGAATTTTAGTAAACCACGGGCGTCTCTTTAACTTGGGGAATACAAATTTATTGAATCTACCTTTCTTTTTGATTTATTGGTATACTGTTTTTGCCATCTCTCTGTTACAGAAGATCTAATAGTTGGGATGAAATCTATAAATGGAATTTTTACTGCTGTGGGTTCTCCACTGACAGCAGCTTCCTTGGCCAGCAGGTCTACTCTCTCGCTATCGACTATCCCAGAATGCCCCTTTATCCATCCAAAATATATGGATTTCCCCAGTGATTTGACATTATTTAAGGTTTCCATTATATTGACTATTAAATGGCTGTTTGTGGAATACGCCGATATATTATTCAATTTAATTAATGCACTTTTACAGTCGCTTAGTATCGTAAATTTTATACTGTCCATTGTTAATATGTATTGTAAAGCCATGTAGATAGCCACTAATTCGGCTATGTACAGTGATACATTTTCATTTAGTTTATACTGATAAGAGTAGTTTAGTGAAGGGATATAGGCCGCAGCACCAACACACAGTTATTTATTATATTTAGATCCGTTTGTGAATATGAAACATGAATCTGGGCTAAATCTCATTAATTTTATGAAGAAATACAGTATTTTTCATGGATGTAGGGATGTCAGAAAAGTCCTCTAGTATAGTTAATGGTACTGTTTGCTGTAAAATTTTAAAATCTGTCAAAAACATGGGCATTTTTGCTGATGACAATATTTGAAGAGATAGTTCTGAGCGTGTTATGAAAATGTCAACCAATGGAGGGGTAACTTTAGTTTTCTAATAATTATAGGTGAGCACTTAAGTTGCGAGAGATGAAATGTTATTGTACGATATACGTCATAGTGGAAGGATTTCAATTTTATCAGAAGTTTACTGGAAAGAAAGGTTATTGTGTATTTGAAAGGGAGTTCATCATGCAGAACATCTATGGAGGTATTCTTTAGCCAGCCCAAACACAATCGCAGACAGTTATTTTGAATTACTTCTAAAGGACGAATAGTGGATAAGTTTTCCAATAAAATGTTATTTCAGTTAATTATACTATTCTATCAACTTTTGCTCACACGGACACACCTTCCCGGTGAACACTCAATTTTGAAAATTTGAAACGATCGCAATACTACTATTTAAGCAGTATATAGACGATCTAAGCGCCAACCGGAAGAGCGACTTTACTGAATTTTGTTTATCGCGATTTTCTCGAAAACGGCTTCAACGAATTTATATCTACTTGGTGTACCTATACAAATAAATTTCTATCACTTAAAACATTTTCCGAGGGAAATTTTTTTGGGGAGAAGCGTTATGCTGTTCCCTAAAGCTACGGTAACCTCTTCAGTAGATGGCACCCCATTAAATCCCAAAAAATCTAATCTCGCGCCCCCTGGAAAAATTTGTCCAAATTATTACTTTATCTTACTGCTATAAGAGGATGTAGGAAATACTATGACAATTCAAATTTTCAATATCGATTATTCACCACAAATTGATGAAATCTCCTCTTAGTTGCCCAATGAATACACAAAAAAATGTTTTTTAGCGAATGTGTAAACAAAATATCTTTAAGATCGAACAATCGCAGGAAGAACAAAAATTTTACATTCATTTAGCTGCCACCGACGGATCCGATAAAATTTTGGTCAAAATCCGGAAGTGTAACTTTACTGATATTTCCTATTTTCTCGGAAACGTCCGATTATATCTTTTAACTGGGCACGTTAAAGATTACATAAATATAGTCTAGGTCCATAGTTTGCGAGCTTATTATTGAAGTCGAAAATATTTAATATTATATATCCGAAAATGTTTTCTTATTGAACTCAGGCTATTGAAAGATGAACGCTGAAATATAAAAAGGGAATTAATTACAAAAAAAAAAAATTATTTCAAAACAGAACTTTATTGAAGAAGTTTATTACCACCAATGTCAACAATATTAACGTATATTGATATCTCAGACATGGACCTATCTCCAAAAGAGACCAAAACAACCGCCTTGTTATCGAAAGAAAATTTGTTGGACCTTGAGTGAAGGCGATATATTCCGCGAGGAAGTGTTTCGTGAAGCAGATATCTTGCTTAATTTAAGGTTAAACATACGAAGGTGAGGCAGGTTATGTGGTCAGTAAGGAGAAAAATCAATTCCAAGGAAGTTGTTTGATGGTGAAATCGGCATCTGTTGGAAGAAAGTGAGATTTTAAGGGAAGTTTCGAGGTCATGATCCCTCAAAATATCTGTTGAAACACTCACACAACTTTCACTTACTCCAGTTCTCAAAATTATAATTGACAAATTTTATAGTTTGTGTACCAAATTTAATGAAATTCCTCGAAAACTGGAAAACTGTTCAGTAAAAGCGCACTTCCGGTTTACTAATTTTCTTGAAACTCGGAATTTCAGTCATCTATTTATTTCTAATTAATTATGTTTGGATTTTTTTTTTTTTTGAGGGTTTTGTACCGCGACCATTTTTGATCTATTGTACCCTCCTCTGGTGCCTAAGATGAGCTAGCTCATCTATAGCACCCTCTCCAGGTTTAGGTCCCTGAGGAATCTCAGGATCCTGGAAGGTTCTAGGGTAGGTATTTCTTCCTCCCCTATCTGGTAACAACCCAGACTACTGAATCTTCTTTGAATGACGGCATCACAGTCCGTGAGGAGATGTATCGGAGTTTCCTCCGTTTCTCCACACAATCTGCATGTGCCGTCATCTACTAGGCCAAGCTTCTTCAGGTGCCCCCTGAGTCTGCATTGCCCCGTAAGGAATCCCGTAAGAATACGGATCCTATTCTTACTCAGACTAATGAAGGCTTTCGACCTTTCCTGGTTATAGCCACCCAGACAGACCTTGGCCTGCCTCAGTCCCGGGATGGTGTTCCAGAGACGAGCTCTTTCAGCCACCTCCTCCTTCCTAATTTCCTCTAGAAATACTTGGTCATTGACTCCACAAAAGGACTCTGGCCCAATAAGAGGAGATACAGCGCCTTCTTTTGCCAGGGCGTCGGCTGCCTCATTACCTTCCACGCCGGCATGTCCCGGCACCCAATGTAGGGTAACCTTGTTACTCCTGCCTAGGTCATTAAGCTTGCCTAGGCATTCCCATATCATTTTAGAACTGATTACATACGAGCTCAGTGCTTTAATGGCCACCTGGCTGTCGGATAGGATAACTATCTCCTGATTCCGATATCCTCGATCAAGTTCAACTGAACGCACCTTCCAATAGCGTAGATTTCGCCTGGAAGATGCTAGGAAACCTACCCATGGGTTCTGAGTGTTTGATTTTAGGCCCAAACACTCCTGATGTTTGGATGATAGAATTGTATAATCAACTATGATAGCACTTTAGAGAAAAACATAACCCCACCCCTCCCCTAAAAGTGACCTTAAAAGAATTTTCCCAAAGAAATGTTTTAAATAAAAGATTTAGATCTTTGCATGTTTAATTTATACATGAAGTTTCAAAAAAATCGTCGAAGCCATTTTTGAGAAAATTGCAAAAAAGAGAATAAATCATTTAATAAAGTGGTAAAGTAAACGCACTTCCGGTTATCCAATTTTTTCAAACTCGGAATTTCAACAACATATTTAATTCTAATTAACATTATTTAGATGACAGAATTGTCTAATAAACTGAAATAGCACTTTAGATGGAAACCTAACCCCACCCCTCCCCCAAAAGTGCCCTTCATTGCATTTTCCCGGAGAAATGTTTCAAATAAAAGTTGTAGCTCTTTGTATGTGTGGTTGATGTTTCAAGTTTAAAGAAAATCGTCGGAGCCATTTTTGAGAAAATCGCAAAAAAAGTAAAAAATCCAACTAGTAAAGTGGTACTTCCGGTTGAGGAATTTTGACAGATAACGTAGTGTCAGATCCCATGGTGATACCTAAACGGAATATCAAGTTTCAACTTTCTACGGTTTTTCGTTTTTGAGCTATGCTGTTCACATACATACATACATACATACATACATACACACACACACACACACACACACACAGATCATTTGCTAAAAACCACTTCTTTGGACCCAGGGGACCTCAAAACGGATATTTCCGGTGATAACTCGATATCGAAAATTTGACACGATTACAATACTTCCTGTTACTAGGAGTAAGAGAAAGTAAAAAATATTAGTTTGTCAATTTAGCTGCGTAAATTGTAATAAGAGAAAGTCGTGTGAGTGTTTCAAGCCAGATTTTTACTTTTTCTCGAGGTGTTTTAGTCCCGCAGTCCGTATATACCAAGAAAAAACGTCTAGAAGATAAGTACTGTCATAAGCTGGATATTATGTTAAAAGTGTGCACCTTGATAGCCTTTTCGCCGGGTTAAAAAAACTCAAGCAAGTTTGACCATTGCACAATATGGTTCTTGCATCCTCCTAATGGAAATCTCTGAGATATCTCTCCATTAAAATTGACACGATTAATAATTCTTGTTTTTAGGCAAGATTAAAAAATTGATTTAGCCATGTTTAATATTATTTTCCAGGAATTAATTAGTTCTATCGATCACAACCAATTAGATATTTTTTCCTTGAGTAGCTGATTAAGCATATTCACAAGAGTCCTTTTTTTTTTTTTTACTTTTATTTTGCAAATAAATTATCTTTTAAATATGACTAATTTTAATGTAGCTTTCTAAAAGAAATTTTATCATTCATCATGAGTTTGTAGACCTATTGTTATTAATCAGAAGAGATCTTAAATCATGTTTGTCCAATATATTCAAATAATAATATGTAGTAATAGGCTCGAAGCAATCATTATGTTAATTATGTTCTTTCAAGCATGTCAACATGATAATGCTTTATATCTATTAAATATATAACTATAAATTATAACAGTTTCTCATATTTATGATTTAACTTTACAAAAAGGAAATAATGTTTCAATAATAAATCCGATTCACGAGTGAGTAATTTAGCTGTAACCTTACCTTACATTCTTGTGCATTAGAGAAATTTAAAGTAATTTGTGAAGGTTCTCTTTTTACACTGACTGCTTTTATGCCGTCTTTCCTACTAAAGCCTGTCTAATAATATTTGTACAGAATGTTTAATTTGGCTATGTTTGAATACTACATTTTATAATGAACAGATATAAATTTTAAATTATAAAATTATTTAACCATAAATTTATATTTTATAAGATTCATTTGAAAATACTAATTTATTTATTCTGCATATATTAATTAACAAAAATATATTGTTTGAGAGACCTCAAAATCCTGCTTTAAAATGAACACTGAAAATACGAGGAACTTTACAAGAATGGGGAGTCTAAAATTATATGGGTCAGTAACTTTTCTCCGTAGATTTAGCAGATATAATAAAGTTGTAAAGTTACCTTAATTTTTTAGGGAATCGTAATATATCAAATCAAATTTAATTTTCGTATTTCATTATTACAAATTAGAGCACACAGATTGTACAAAATAATTTTCTTTTCAAGAAAAATGTGTGCGATCATCATATTCCCTTGGTCCAAAAAAGAAGTTTTAACTTACCTTAAGTCCGCAAGACTCCAGCTTCACGTATCAGGTGAATTAGCTCAATTTTTTACCTTCTTTTACTCTGTGTACGAATAAAATGTTTTTTAGCGAATAGTCTGTATATATGTATAATGCACTATCTATATTAGGATATGTGTGTATTTAGGCGTGAACAAAATGTTTCGAAAACATTTAATGTTTTTAAATAGTCAGCTTTGTAAATGCAATAATTCAATTACTTCGAAGTCTAAATTTAATAAACGAAAACTCACAAGGAAGCCAAACTTGTCCTTTTTGAACTTGGAATGTTAATTGCACAGTTGTAAATTTATTATTTTATTTGAAACGGTTCTGGAGGCCTGTTAGGTTTAAATTTAAATTTTCGCTCAAGCATTGTTGGTTGTGACAGAAGGCACTGTCATACGTCACAATCAGGTGAAATGATTTAATAAATAGCTTGTGAATGTGGTGTAAAGTATGTGTTTTGTGAATGATCGCATAACTCCGAACCGAAAATCGTATTAAGTCTAACTAGATATTTCATTTAGGTGCCAATAGTAAACCTAGTAATGAGGTTTTGAATAAAATGGTAAACCAGGAGAACCAATTTTCTCGGAGGTAACTCGTTAAACTTAGAATATATATAATATATAATGTCATTCATTGAATATAACAACTTATACTTGGGACATTATCACTGGGAAATTCATTTTAATGTCGTTCTCAAGACACCTTAACGATCGGCTGCCTGCAAACTATCATTTCTTTATATTTTACTGTTTTGCTTCTTGTGTTATTATCACACTTTTATATTGTGTTATTAAATACACTTTTCAGATCAATTTCAGATTTTCCCAATTTTCTCGAAAGTACTTTATGATTTCTTCAAATCCTTATACCAGTCTATACCTCTAAAAATCTTCAACTCTTATTTAACTATTTTTCTCCGTACCTTACAATCCCACATCATCTCATTACAAGAGCGGCATTAGATGGAGAATATAGGTTAATCCCACTAGACGCGCCAATCTCCCTCCCATCCTCCTCCCATAATATAACCGTAGACAAAGTCTGACTTTTTATCTCAACTGGAATCCTTACATCAGACTGGAAATCTATTAAAAAGTCTATTAAAAAGACTGGAAATCTATAGACGCTGAAATTTTCTTTTGAAAACAAAAGACTTATTTACAATGCTATCACAGAAGCTCTTTGGATATAGAGATGTGGCTTCTGGAGTTTCAACCAAATACTATCGTACTCAATGCCCGCAAGAGGTATCTTTGCATGCAGTTTTCTTGGGGAGTAGCGACCGCACGGGTTACCACAGCTCCGCACTTCGTCAGAACAGTACACAATATACTTAAACTACATACACTCTACCCTTTACAGACAAAGACAACATAGTACACAAACTAGGGTCTCCGTCCGTAGTTAATGGGCCTAAGCCAAGGGTGAAGGAAGGGATTAGCTCAGTGGTAGCGCGCTGTACTAGCAACCCACATTTGAATCCAGCGTGCTGCCCTTAGATTTTCTCCTTCTTGGAGCCTCTACAGCTAACTGTCCAGTGATGAGCAGTGTTATCTATAGCGAGACAACACTGTCCGGAGGCAGGCAGTGTACTGAAGAGGCTAGGCACAATAGATCTTTCAAGTCGCAGTGCATATCCCTTTTAAAATAATAATCGTATTCCATCCTTAAAAGAATTACCAACGCCCCTTCTACGTTTCCAACCTAATCATTAATATGACCTGAAAATTTCTTTTGTCTATCAGCTAATAAAATTTCTTTATAAAACATTTCATAACTCTACATTCCAACCATCCTCCAATCCAAAAGCCCTCCTCTCTCACCATTCCAAACAACCTTCTGGCAGAAGATTAAAATACTGCCGGCCCTGTCAGCTTTCTACGTTTTAACAATCCCACTATAAAACGGCAACTAATAAAACGCTATAGGGTGAACCTCCATTGGAAGTTTTTCATGCCTCATATTTTTTTACTAAATGAAGATATTCGTTATTGTAATGGTTGTATAGATGTGAAAGTCTAAATAAAAAAATAGAAACTAAAAGAATCAATTTCTTATTAAGAAGTTTCTGGGACGCCAAATCGCTTAGGCTACCTCATAACTGCCATTTCAGTATATTTCCACAAACTCTAAGTGTTGAAGGCATCTAACAATTCGGTAAACATTCCAACCTTTAAAAAATAAGTATTTCAAAACCAGATTTCGTACAGTACATCAATGTAGGGCAAATAACAATGCAGAAGGACCAAAAAACATCATTAAAAGTAGGGTCCGACTAAAAGCTGGACAAAGTCGAAATACAGAGGCGCTAAAAGTGAACTCAGTTTCATCAATTTTGAAAACATTATAGCCCTGAGATTACTGACCTTCCAAGGGTAACTGGAACATTTGAACCTCACATTAAATTTCAACATTTTGAAGTTGAAAAAATGATTATTTTATATATCTGCCAAAAGCACCAGAATCAGCAAACAATGTACAATAAAGATGGTTTAATATCAAATTAATAAATTCCGTCTAAAGCATAACATAAAAATATTGGCAATACCAATCCTATTTCACCATTTTTCGAAGCCTGAATCTACAGCAACAACTGAGTAACTTTGTAAATTGTTATTAACCAGGTATTATCATTATTCTTTTGAGGGGAGGGATCAAACCTATGCTATCGAAAGTCCCAGTGAGCTTATACAGCTACCTCATATAAAAACAACAATAAACCGGGTCTAGAATAAAAATCCACATCCGGATGTAACCCATCTAAGATTCGCTGCAGTACCAAAAAATCGGACCATAATCTTAACTGGTAATAGCCTAAGTTCTTCTACAGATATTCTGTTCCGACCAAAGGTCCTGAACCTAATCTCCTCAGAATCCAAACATCTGTCATAAGATGGATGGGTGTTTCCTGAACTGTCTCACCAACTCTATAAAAACGGGTCTGGCAATCCTTAAACCATAATGCCCAGTAAGGGATCCAACTAGATGCCTGAGAAAGTGATAGTCACAGCAACATCTCACTTATAGCCCTTCCGAAATCTCAATGAGCATCTTAGACTGCCCACAACCCTCTGTGCTCATCCATACGAATGAACCGGTGAAGCTATCCATGACTGCTTGACAGACATGTGCATAAAGACAAAGTAACGGAAGTCTCGGGCCAAAGTGAGCCTAATTTGACCAATCTTCCTGAGGAGGGAACCTAATTCTGCAAGAATGTATGAAAACAAGTTTTCAACATTCTATCAGAAGGAAAATATACGTAATAAGGGCCTTTAAAAGCATCTTACGATCAATGGTCTTAACCAAGAGGATAGATAAAGAACAAAGAAATATTATTAATCACAGTATTAGGAATTTCTGGTTGGTAATTAAAAATTGTTCATATTGTTAAACTGTATTATTATTTATTAACAATATAAATTTTTAAACTTACAAATTTTGTAATAATATTAGAAATTAACAAAATGCTACAATAGAAATAGTCATTTAGTACCTTCTGAAAAATATAGAAACTCCTTTTGATATTATTTTTTTAAATTTTAAATTTTACTACAGTTGGGATAAGGATTTAGTTCACTGGAAAAGAGTTTTTTTTTCTGGCAAAAGTTCTTGTTTAATACAATATCAAGCAAACTTTTGGAGTTTCATAATCTTATAAAAGTTCCTAACTTGATAATTCGTCCATGGTGAGACACATTATTCAAAGTTCTATTGGGCCCATACATAAACTACCCCACCACTCTTTGTGGAGGTGAAAAACCAGGCAATGAAAGCCTGTTATAGAATTAAACAGGCAGGTTTTTGGCAGGGTAAGCGATTCTACCATTTATTCTAAGCCATTCTACCATTTATCGTGAGATGCTTTTAAGGATTCCCATTACAAGTTTCCCTTCTAATAGGAATTTGAAGACTTTTGTCTTTGGTCATTCCTACAGGGTTAGGTTGCCTTCTAGGGAAAATTGGTTAACCCTGGGTCCGCCTGGTGTGATTCCTGAGAATTATCTCCGATGCTACACGGACGGTTCCAGGATGGATGGTAGGTCTGGGGCTGCCGTCTATTTTGAGACGGGAGATCATTTGGTAGCGCCTCTTGGTGAGTGGCCACCGTTTTCCAGGCTGAGGTTTGTGCAATTCTTTGCTGTATTTTGGATGAGAGGGTGCGTAACACTAATTTAAAAGGTGTTTGTATCTGCTCGGACGGCCAGGCTGCGTTGAAGGCGCTTAATTCATGTGTCTTCACTTCCAGATTGGTGTTGGAATGTTCTAAAAGACTGGAAGATCTTTTTTTATTAAAGGATGTGCTTCTGGTCTGGGTTCCAGGTCATATGGGAATTTTTTGGCACATGTTTGTCGGGCTTTCAGACGTGGATAACCTCACAGCACTCATCCTTATGGATGAGGCAGTGGGTTGTCGGCAGTCTAAAATGCTCATTGGGGGCCCGGACGGAGCTTTGAGTAGCGGGGTCCGATGTCTTTGACGGACCTCCCTCAGACATCTGGTTGGATATCTCACTGGGCATTGTGGTTTAAGGAGACATCTCTATATAATGGGACTCGTGCCTGACCCCTTTTGTAGAGTTTGTGAGACTGAGGAGGAAACACCCATGCATCTGATGACGAATTGTTTGGGTTGTGAGGAGATTAGGTTTAGGACCTTCGGCCGGAATAGGATATCGGTAGAGGATCTTAAGCTGGGTCCTTTTAAGGTTTTGGTCCGATTTGTTCGGTCTGTGTTTAAACTTAGATGGTTTAAACCTGGGCCTGGATTTTCGTTCTAGTCCCAGTGGTTGTTATTCTTTAGTGGTAGCTATATGGGTCCTGGGAGGCTTTGGATAGCGTAGGGTTTGCCCTCCCCTTTTGTGAATAATAATAATAATAATAATAATAAAAAACTAGCCCACCTTGATTTAGAAATACTTAAACACTGATTGCGTGGGAATGTATTAACCGTTGGCTGGCGACGTTGGCGGTCGTTTTATCGGGCATTCAAAGACCAGTTTTATAATAATGTAATCTTTTTTCAGAACAGAAAACTGAAGCATCTATGGCTAAACCATATAGTGAGATTCCTTAAAAATTCCTGCTGAAATAAAAATACTCTATGAACTCAAATTAATCTGAATTAACCCCAAATGGAATCTGAATACAACTCCTAAATCATTGCAAACTAATAACTTTGGGACCGTGTTAAATGGTTTAGCCTGAGAAGTTTACCGGACTTTGGCAGTCACTTTAAGCGGCATGATAAAGTTTTACAGAACAGTTACCCAAAGCAGACTTATGGAAAACCAAATTAATAAGAATTACTTAAGGAATATTGCTAATCGGACAAAAAGTCAAGTGTATTAATCTTTTGGTCAATCAAGTCTAAAAATGCTGTTCAAAATAATCCGAATTAACAAAAATACTCCTGGAAATCGGGAAAAATGGAATCAATAGTTTTTCTTTACAAGAAAGACATTAATGTTAACTTACCTCAGCGTAAGACTTCTCTATTGCTGATCTCTTCAGTATGAAATTTCTGTAACAAAAATACATAAATTCTATTTATTAATCTTAAGTATTATTATTATTCAAAAGAGGGGAGGGCAACCAAATCCTGCGCTATCCTATCTATGGACCCATATAGCTGTCCCAGAAAATTACAATTACGGGGTATGGAACAAACCAGTACACAACTAGACGTATCACCATGCACCTATTAAGTATCATATTTTAGTAATAATGTTTAAATTTTTCGTATATTTTTTAAGGGAAGAAAATAATAATAATGGTAATTAGAACATTAATAAATTTTTAAAAAAATCGGATATGACACAATATGAGCTACAGATTTTCCTAAAAGTCGGAATTTTTACCAAACGATTATTTCTTCTCAATTCTCATCACCAAATGGAACCCTATATTATACTGAGGCGGCATTCAAGAGGTTCGCCTATAGTCTTAGCTCTCGTAAAATCAATTTTTCCGAAGAAATATTTCAAAGGAAAATCTTGAGTTATTTTCGAGAAAATCCAGAAAAAATGAAATACCTATTCTGCAGTCACATTTGTGATTTTTTTTCAAACTTTTTGCATTTAAACATATTTAATTTTGCTCTAAATTATACAATTGGATGAACTGTATCATATTTAGAAATAGTATATTCCACAAGATAAATACAATAATCAAGAAAACTTTTGGAGTTCCATAATTTTATAAAATATCCTAATACATCCCGATTTATATAAATTATAATCAAATAGAATTATTCTAAAGTTAGAATACTTTACTTAAAGAATGGGATCAATGGGATATAATAAAATAAAGTAACAGAACTACTGTAACATTATTTGGAATACCATGATTTATTTTATATTGAGACACTATAACAGAATTTCCCCAAGTTAACCTGTGACTAATAGGAATATTTAAAATAACATTTTTTTAATACACAAAAGTTATAAGACAAAATTAACCTAGTCCCTTCACACACGTGTGGTTCATAGTTCATAGGTTCATACTACCTACTCTCTTTTCCGTTCTTTTTTGCGCGCATGGAATTACGCCCAGTGCGCATGTCCACTGGAGTGGGGACATCCACTCGCAAATTCAAATTATTTAATTTAAAATTATTATTTCTTTGAGCCGTAACAATCCTTAACTTTATAATTCGCCCATGATCATAGACGTTATCCAAAGTCCTAATTGGCCCATATACAGCTACCCGCTCCATTTGATTTAGGACCAATAATACAGAAAATACTGATAGCACTGGGAATGTATAACCGTTTGGCTGGCGACATTGGAGGGGACAGGTTGAATCCTCAGGCACCGTTACCCCTATAAATATCTCAAAATACATTTTATCAGAAAAGTGATAAATAAAAGGGTAAGTTTGTATAAAAAAGATTTTATATAGTTTAAGAAATCTGAGAGAAAATCAAGATAAAATAAAAGGTATCGAGATCTAAATATGAAACTTAAGCTTTAATTACATTAGTTAAAGCAGTAATGTACATTGTGTCTTCATTTGTTGAATATAAAATAAGGCAATAAACAATTACAAGTAATTTCTCATAATTGACAGTAAACTGTTAAAGAATTCCCAGTTTCTACACTTTGATGCGAAAATTAATTTATTTTTATAAAAACAGTTTTATTTTCTGAAACCTGTTAACCAAACACAGTTTTAGATTTATAAAACTTGTATATATATTTTTACTTTGTTGTATGAATTAAAGGTTATAAAATCAGCTAAAGCGATAAACTTTAAAACACTTCTATCAAAAAACAAATGTAACAAACAAACAAATTGTGCAATACATAAAAAGTATTTAATGCCAAAATATCTACAAATAGAAATCTAATATTAATCTAGTTGCAATTACTTTTTAAAAATATACTAACGACAAATTCTAATAATTATCTGATTAAAGTAACATTCAGGAACCATGGAATTTGCGACTGTTATCATTTAAAAATCCTGAATCTCTGTGTTTTGAAAGTAAACAAATTATTTTTATTGAAAAATTGTAAAGTTGAAATGAAAGTAACAATACACATTGAATTAAAAAAAAAAGATTTATCTCACCGTTCCTCAAACTTTTCCTATGGCGAGTCATTTGAAAATCCTAAAATTTTAAAGTAACACTTTGGTTATCTTATAAGTTCTTAAGATAATAATAGAAAACTTAAAGATGAAAATATAAGAGTTAAGAAAACAAACACTTATTCTCAAATTTTAGTTTAAAACAAAACATACGAATTTTTTTATTTATGATATTTTTTAGTTCTTATTTTTTGGAGGGTCTAAAACATCTTTAGCATTGGCAACCGGTCCCTTTTCAGTGCACTGCCGGGTTTCAGGCAGTGTTCTCTCCCCATATAGACAACTTTGCCCTTCACTGGGCAGAGCGCAGTAGAGACAGGCAGTCTTTAAGGCTGCACTGCTGTCGTCAAATCCGGGACTTCCGCATTCAAGTCCAGCGCGCTACCACTGAGCCTAATCCCTTAACATAAGAATATAGTAAAATATCATTCTTAATAATTTCGATATTTTTTAATAATTGATATACAAAGTCTTTGCCACAATATTAGAAAGCTTATATTCAGTCATAATATCAACCATCTACGCGCAAAAGATGCATTTCTGGGTTGCAAAAATGTTTCAACTTGGTGCAATATTTAAAACAACTCGAGATTTACTACACTAATTTCCATAATTTTTCTGGAACACTTATTAGCCTTTTATAGGACACCGGTGTTCCACGGAACACCATTTAGGAAATGCAGAATTACATAATGATTTTCTCTTTTTGACTCAAGATTAATAAAGAGCGTTAGAATCTAACTTATAAATCAATCTAGGGCATTCCTCAGGTTACACAAAAAAATGATCATATATTTTTCAACAATATTTTTTGCTAATAATGCTATGTCTAACGTTTTTCATATTGATTACAAACTAAAGAAAATGTATATAACAGACTAACTATTTTCTTTTCACTTTTAGAAATTAACTTAAATTGGTTGCTTATTTAGCAAGTGATAGTTGAAGAATAGAAGAGACATCTTCTATTCAAGATTCAGTTTTAAACGAATAGATTGTAGTTATGAATAAAAATGACAGGAAAGAGGTCTTTTTTTCTTCGTTTCTTAACAACAATATCTATCTTACAATTGCAGATTACAAGAATATTGTAAATGTAACACCTATAAAAGTGAAATGAGATTTAAATATATCTGTCGGACAAATTAAATGGGAAATCCTTAAGAAACAAATTAAACAAAAAACAGGCTTTGAATTAAATGTGTTGGCTGAGGGGAAAACTAACAATATCATTAATATTTACCAGAACTCTAAACCTAATTTTTGGAATGCTGAAAATGTCAGGTGTTAATGTTGCAGTGATTAATTGTTTCACCATATATTCACGGTAGGTATACAGAAGATTAAAATCTAGAATATCTACAACTAGTTAGTTCCAGGTATCTCTCAAGTTTCATATTTGGATAATGGCTTTTCCTAAAGTTTAATTACTTTCGAAGATGGCTTTCCCTCATCTTCAAAAATGATCTAACATTTACTATTCCGAAGTTCAATTCTCCTTCTGAGCATGACTTGAGGCTATTTTTATAGAAATTTTTTCCTCAAATAATGTGGAAGGAAACATAAGAAAGTGTAAAAGACTTAAAAGTAACCTTCAACTGTTTATGGTGAAAACAAATCAGCATATTGAGATTCTAGAGCCAGAGTTTGTTTTAGTTTTCATTAAAATTTATATTTTGATTATTGGCTCTTCTTAAATAAAATTAATTTTTTGCTTCAAGACACACATTGGACATATGCATGAAGACACAGGCTTTTTGATGAGAAACGCACTTCACAAAAGCCAAGGAAGTACTTCACAAAAAAATCTGGCGTGAAACACTTACACGACTTCTTGTGAAATTGGTAATTAATACAAAATGTAATTAACAATTATTTTTTTTAACTGCATTTTAACAAACGTTTAGTGAGGCTGGCCATAAAACTAACATGTTGTACATGTGTATCTGAGTGGACTTTGGGGCAGCACCCCTGTTTTAACCTGCAAAACTTGCAGCGGTAGTCTAAATTTAAACCTAACTGACAGGTAACCCAGAACCCCAGTAAAATATTTTTTCCCCATAAAAATATGCGAAAAATTTTTCATTTAAATGTGAAACGTTTTTATATGTTAATTATCTTCGTTGATATTTATACTTTGTTTTTTAACAATATAGTTTAATTTACACAGAATTCAACCATAATAATATGTTATTTGCTGTTAATCTAAACATTAATCATCATATATCGTACATCTATTAAATAATATCAACTGTACCTATATATTTTATGTAATTCATAAAGTATCTTTTTATCTGTGAGTAACAACAAATATTTTGTGCAAATTAATAATCGAATTAACTAAAACAATCTAAAGAAAAATACTCTACTATTATGAAGCAAAAATCTTTTATAAGAACTACATTGTCTGTGGCCCAGCTGGAAGTGATAAATTGTCCCCTTGAGACTCGACCCGTCAGACGAAGGAAAATTATTACCTAAACCCCGCAGCATATGGCAGATGAGATTTAAAAGCTTTTTCTCAAGAAATAATTTAGCAATGTACTGATCAAAACAAATAATTCAATTATTATTGAATAAATTTTCTAACAATAAACAAACAAAAAAATGGCTTAGCTTCTACTTTCAAGATTAATATGAAGCTCCAATCCAGCGATTAATGAGCTTTTTATTTTCAATTAATGCTCTGCTTCTGTGTATGTGTGTGTCACATGAGTGTGAACAAAATATCTCAAATATCGTAGGAAGTTCATACAACATTATCCACTTAGGAATCAACCCATGTAAAGATACGGGCAAAATCCGTCAACCGGAAATGAAATTTTAAAGAACGTATTTCCCATTTTTTTATGACTCTCTCACAGACAGCTCTAATGGTTGAAACTTAAAATGCTACTCCACAAAACAAAACAAATTTTATTTTTCAAGAAAAATTGATATTAGAGAATTCTAAGATTCTGCCATATAAATTTTGCTATGGATGAATAGAGGATTGCCTGCAGCCTAAAGTGGCTAACATCCATATCTCACCCCCGTCATCCAATAGATCCCACAATCTGACAATCTCCAACCCTATATTCCTGTGCAACTAAACGTAGTAAAAATTACAATTATTAAAAGCAAAGTCTCGTGGATGTGTCATACCAGATTTTTCTATATTACGGACAAAATTTATCTATGTCAGACGCCTCCATGTACGTCACGATATACCGAACATCCCATACTACTGAAGTAGTTGTCACTGACGAGATGACCACGGTATTACTACATCACTGGCACGTTACCTGTACCCCCTTTGGGGAGGGCGCATCATCTACTATGGTTATGATTTCTCTTTCTTTGAGGGTTTATGATCTGCGACCATCCACTAATCTATTGTATCCGCTCTAGTACCGTAGGTGAGCTTGCTCATCTACAGCACCCACTCCAAGTGAGCCCCTTAAGGAACCCAAAATCTTGAAGGATTCTAGGGTGGGTATTTCCTCCTCCCTACCTGGTGACCACCCAGGCTGTTAAATCTTCTTTGGATGATGGCGTCGCAGTCGGTGAGGAGATGTGTTGGAGTTTCCTCCATTCTAGGCCCAGCTTTCTCAGTTGTCCCCTGAGTCTGCAGTGCCCCGTGAGAAATCCCATAAGAATACGGATCTTGTTTTTACTCAGACTGATGCAAGCCTTCGACCTTTCCTAGTTATAACCACCCAGACAGGCCTTGGCCTGCCTCAGTCCCAGGAGTGTGTTCCAGGAACTTTTCACCACCTCCTCTTTCTCGAGTTTTTCTAAGAGTAACTGGTCAGTACTCCGCAAAAGGGCTCAGGCCCCAAGAGAGGAGATGCAGCGCCTTCCTTTGCCAGGGTGTCGGCCACTTCGTTGCCTTCCACGCCAACATGTCCCGGCACCCAGAATTTCTTCTGCCTAGGTCGTTAAGGTTACCTAGGCTTCCCAAACCATTTTAGAAGTGATAACACAAGTGCTCAGTGCTTTAATGGCAGCCTGACTATCTCCTGATTCCGATATCCCCTACCGAGGTTAAACTGAACGCACCTTCCAAAAGTTGAATTTCCGCCCGGAAGATGCTGGAAAACATAACCACGGGTTCCGAGTGTTTGGTTCTAGGCCCGAACAGCTATACTATTCAATAAAGCTCCGGTTCAAACCACCACTCTTAACTAGAGAAATGGAAGAGTTGAATATCGTATGTCAAGGGCAAACTAAAATAATTAAGAATATAATCATTATGTCCAACAATCTCACTAGTTTCTATCGATGACTTGACATTATAGTAAAAAAAAAAAAAAAAATTACAGTAAATTTATTTATTCAGGCGGACCGTATCAACGGACGTTTTTATATCGTGAACGGAGGTAAATAGTAAATATATTTCATCCAAGACCAAGACCAGGAGTCCGACGCAGTACCACCTCAAGTGGCCGTCCATGCCACTAATCACTCAGTACTGTATGTCATCAGAAAAAAAAGAAGATCTCATGGAACAGAAGTATCAATTTATTTAATTTAAGGTCTGAATCATTAGAATAAGTACAACGAAGGAAAAGCATGAAGAGAATATTTATACTTTTGTTTTTCTATTAAAGTAAATAGAAGTTGTTTAATATTATGCTTACGGGGAACTATAGACGAACATACTTTAATGAAAATGAATGAATTCGATGACCTTGTTGTTATAACCTGGTTATAACCACTCAGGTTAACTCCCTATCGCCCTTTCAATATGAAATAAACACGCAAAGCCATCTAAAAAACAATACTTTTGTAATTACTGTAACCATTTAAAACAATCATCAGAATATGCTAGATAAATTTATACACAATTTTGAGAAGTGACTATTGACCCTTGACAATAAGAGGGAGAAAAGGCATTTTGGAGGATATCAGTCAAGTTTACAAAACAGGATAATTTTTAATTTAACATATACAAGTTTGAATGTTTGTGGAAACGAAAAGTAAATAAAAAATCTTCAATTAAAGGAAACAAAATTAAGTGCTATTTTGTTATTTTTACAATTCCATCAAGAAACATTCAATAGTCAGTGCTGTCCCATTAAATGACTATTCCATTAAACTCAAACTTGGTATTCGCTTTTGGATATTCTATCGCATCTGACACGAAGATTTTTGAGGCAATATCCATCAACCGAAAGTGTGATTTTACTGAAGGATTTTTTTTCTCCAATTTTCGCGATTTCCTTTAAACTCTGGGGAATGCACTCTACGCACATATAACCTATCAGTTTTATTTTAAATATTTTAGGGGGAAATTGATTTTTAGGGGGATTCTGGGGGGAACTAAAGCGCCAGGGTTCCTCTAAAGAACTGTTTCAGTACAATGTATGGTTCAATACCACCTATGAAATTTTAATATACAATAGAAGTATTGGTAGAATTTCAAAGGTGAGGAAAGTAGATTTCCAAAAGAGCCACTTTATGGAATAAGTTTTTTTTTTAATTTTCTTGAAAACCACTTAACGTTTCTCTTTAATCTTGAAATGCTAACAGCACAGATATAAACCACTTTTATTTGGAACATTTTTGGAAAAAAATTTATTTTTGGGGGCTTTGCGGAAAATATTATTTGAGTATTTTCAACGTTATTGGCACTGGCTTCTGGACTGCGGCGTAACTATACTGAAATGACTACTTGAGTCAAAGTGTGATACCAGCATGTAGGCCTAAGTTGTAAGTACTGCCATCTAGCGGCCCTTTTGTTATATTCAGTCAGTCTGGCGCTTGCAGATCATTGTAACAGTTGTATAACAGAAAAATACTAAGTGTTTACAAAAAATATCTTATTTAATTCATATCCAGGCACATAATATTCGAGAGATGGGTTCAGCACCTAATTATTAATAAATTAATACATCAAAAATACAGTCCACTAAGTATCCATTTTAAACCAACCAAATAACACCCCACGCTTCCATATTTACAAAAAAAAAAAAAAATCTAGTGTGAAACACTCACACAACTTTCTCTTACTCCAGTTCTCAAAATGATAATTGACAAATTTTACAGTTTGTGTACCAAATTTAATGAAATTTGTCGAAAACTGAAAAAACTGTTCAGTAAAAGCGCACTTCCGGTTTACTAATTTTCTTGAAACTCGGAATTTCAGCCATCTATTTATTTCTAACTAATTATGTTTGGATGATAGAATTGTATAATGAACTAGGATAGCACTTTGATGAAAATCTAACCCCACCCCTCCCTAAAAGTGCTCTTAAAAGAAATTTTCCAGAGAAATGTTTTAGATAAAAGTTGTAGATCTTTGCATGTTTAGTTTATATACGAAGTTTCAAAAAAATCGTCAGAGCCATTTTTGAGAAAATTGCGAAAAAGTGAATAAATCATTTAGTAAAGTGGTAAAGTAAACGCACTTCCGGTTATCCGATTTTTTTCAAACTCGGAATTTCAACAACATATTTAATTCTAATTAACATTATTTAGATGGCAGAATTGTCTAATAAACTGAAATAGCACTTTAGATGGAAACCTAACCCCACCCCTCCCCCAAAAGTGCCCTTCAATGCATTTTCCCGGAGAAATGTTTCTAATAAAAGTTGTAGCTCTTTGTATGTGTGGTTGATGTTTAAAGTTTAAAGAAAATCGTCGGAGCCTTTTTGAGAAAATCGCAAAAAAGTAAAAAATCCAACTAGTAAAGTGGTACTTCCGTTTGAGGAATTTTTACAGATAACGTACAGTCAGATCCATGGTGACCTCTAAACGTAATATCAAATTTCAACTTTTCTACGATTTTTCGTTTTGAGCTATGCTGTTCACTACATTACATATACACACACACACACACACACAGACCATTTGCTAAAAACCACTTTTTTGGACTCAGGGGACCTCAAAACGGATATTTCCGGTGAAAACTCGATATCGAAAATTTGACACGATTACAATACTTCCTCTTACTAGGAGTAAGAGAAAGTAAAAATTCCAAGTTTAAAAAAATTTATCTTAATAGTTTATTTATTTAATTTTTTTTTTAAATTTGAAACTAAAAATCAAATCGCACTTTCCAAAAGTTTGATTCCACAATACTTGTGATTATCTTCATTTATATTTACAGCCATAGACATGATATCATACACTTAAGTTTTTCTTATCCCCTTGCATTAAGAAAAGCGTACATTTGTTTTGGTTCATACCTTTTCCTTAACATGAAAAAAAAATTGTGATCTATTAATTTTAATTTTCCCTTATAAGAGATACTATTGATTTTAATAGTTTAATATAACTAAAAAAATCAATTATTACAAATAAAATAAAGATTTTATAGATTTATGTTAAACAGTAGCGGAATTAACTTACCTTATATCATCTAATAGTTCGCATTCATTCTGATTCTTCAACTGCAATTTGGCTAACTGTTCGGTATGTAAGTTCTTCAAGAACTTCACGTAGTTCCCCTGAAATAATGAAATAATTAATAATAGAAATAAATTTCGCAATAATTATAGATTAAATATGTTTGCCCCTAATTCTCAGAATTTAGTTTATTTTTAAGTTTAAGTAGAAAATATTATATATTGTTAGTAACTCTATTTGTATGAGGAATTTCTCCAAACAAATTATCTTATCTTAGTAAATAACTAAGAAATATACATAAAGGTAAATATATACTTATAACAAACTTCTATAATATTGGGTTTTAATAAACATACTGTTATTTAAACACAAACTGTACATACAAAATTTACATCTTCTCACTTTGATGTATTAAGATAAATAAATAGGTTTCGATATTTTGTAGTTAATACAAGTTAACGCTTTAATGTGGGTTACAACAGATGTGGAAGTTAGTAAGAACTGCCCTAAGCAGTATTCCAAGTATTGATTAATATCAAGAAAGCTGAGTCTTAATCGTAACTAGGATGGAGAAACTAAAGAAAACTATTACCATAAGATGTAACGATAGCTGTACTAAATTCTTTACCGTACCACCGAATATCTTTCACGTGCAAAAAAAACTAAAAAGTTGGAAGAAATAGCAAAAAAGTTTTTCTTGACTTACATTAAGTCAAGAATCATTTTATGGCTTAGACAGACGTAAGACATATTAAAATCGATAAACTCAGCCATTTTAATTGGCTATTAAAAATATTTAAATAGTTTACAAATTTATTTTATGTAAATTAAAAACTGAAAATATGGTCGTTACAAGTAGCTATTAAAAGTTATGGGGCACATAAAGGCTGAATTAAAACAACTAGAATAATTACCATTAATTTATGGTTTTCATCAGCTAGAAAGTTGGCCTTTTTAAATTGCACTTTTATTAGATCAAGTTTTATTTGATAATTTTTACAGATTTTCTTAGGTGAAGTAAATAAAACAATTTTAGATAAACAAAATACTTTTCGAAACTAAATTCTAATGGGATCCGAATCATTAAAGATTCGTAGGATCCGAAGAGCTTTAATGAATCAAACGTTAGTTACGTCCCCCACCCAGGCCAGACTAGGGAGGGAAAATTCGATTTAAATATATAGAGCTGCGGAGGAGCAGTTCAGGATAGTTTTTACAACAGTACATCCAGTCAGCAGCAACCACTCTACTTACTTTCTACTTTCTCAGCCAGTCTGTCTCTCACTTTATTATTCTCTGGCTACCTAACTTCTATTTAACTGTAAAGTCCTTGCAGTTTTTGTGTTCTATTTATTATACAGTGTTCAGCATATCATTTCATTTATTTTTATCTCATTCTATCTAATTCTCTCCTTCTCAAAACCATTATATAAATCAAACGATTTTTTTTTTTAAACTTTGTATGAAATTACAGTATAGAAGACTTATCATTTTGTAGTATTGTATAATTAAGAAGAGGATTTGTTTTAAACAATTCAGACTTGGCGAAAACAATTAATTTTGGAAGTGTGACAGAGAGATGTTTTTTCAGTTTCTCTTGAGTAAACCGTTCTAAAGATTTTCCTTAAATTTTATATACTGATTATACTATAAAAGTATAGTATATATAGTATATAAAGTTGACGTATGCAACTTCTATCCACGGTGTGAACTCTATCTTACTACCACATTTACTCATTCTCCCACAAAAGCCAGGAAAGATCTTACTTCTTAATGGCCGGACTAGCTTTCAGTCACACAGCTCTACACGATTATCTTAAGATGTTAAAATTCAGATTAGTTAATATTTCAGTAAATGACATGATTTGACTTGATTAGCTAAATTCGTTTTAATTACTATTCATATTGTTTCATTTATTCTTTCTTTATAATTTTTAGATATTGTGAATCATAATTATCAATTTTTAAAACAAAACTTTTATAATTTAATAAATTTTAGCCATAAATGCTTCCGTTTTTTCGACATCCAAATCATGTTATTTAAATAAATACATTACCAGAAATGTTAATAATGTTGCACGATATGTAGTAAGAAGTATAACTAAAAATGATCTGAAAAAGAAAATATTAAGGTTAAGTAAAGAGCTGAGTGAATGAACTGAGATTGTGGTGGATCTCTCACACCCAGCAGTGTTCATCGATCTGTGCCGCCTCCAACCATGCTTACTCCACCTGCATACTATATCCATGACTTAAACTCAACTTCAGTATGAATGAATGAACGAAAGATCTGATCTGATCTAAATATTTAAAAATTCGAAAATAAACATCAGTTTAGCAAGTTAATTAATTAATCCTATAAATTTTTGTTCTGTTTTTTTTTTAACAACATAATAGAGAATGCTAAACCAATATTTTAGACACAGAGAATATATTAATTTACTTTGTAATTTCAGAAGGGCACAAACTAGACAGCTTTGTTATAAAAGCAAAAAATGAACTTTTGACTTTTGATAGATCCTAATAAAGCTAAAAAATTAATTAAAAAAATAACTTTTAATTCAAATCTCGTATTAAATGGAGGTATTCCTTTTGAGTCGTTTAAAAAGAAAACAAAGTATCAATAAATAACCGAAATTCATTGCATATATGAATATCTATTATCGCATATGTAAGTGTGTTATCTGTTTTCTGTAGACAAGTTCTGTAAATAACTAAATGCCATTTTCTTAAACTTTCCACATAAAATTCTCACAGCCATGGGGGTTCAAAAGGGAATTTAAATAAAAATAAAAAAGTGGCGTAAAACACTTTCACTCAGCTCAAACAGCAATTCCATAGTTTGAATTAATAAATTTCAGGCGGCATTATATCCAACTACAGATGTCGTACATGGAGACAGGTAACAAACATTTATGTTACTATTTTGGTGTTCGTTACGACCGCTGTATATGATGTTCTAAAATGGATATTGAGGTCAGTAACAAAAAAAAAACCTCTTTTTTCAAATTTTCACCGACGTTTCGGCAAATTTATTGCCTTCTTCAGGGTAAAAATTTTCCTTTTGAATTTCTTGATCAAACGTCAGCGAAAATTTGAAAAAAGAGTTGACCGAACCTCAACATCCATTTTACAATACGTTATTATATAGTATCCAATGAAATGGCGGGTTTGGGTTAGTAGTTAGAGCATAGAGTTGTAACTGGGAGGTCCCCAGTTCAAGCTTCGCGGATAACTGCTAAATCTATGTTAGCATAAACGTAAGCAATGTTAATAGTAAAGTATGTGCTTCCGCCCCGCGTCCACGACATTTAATTTTGTACTGAACGTTAATCCTGCCTGAAAAAAAAAGGAATGCCTTTTTTTTTTAGACAGAATTAACGTCCAGCATCAAATTAAATGACGTGGACGCAGAGTGGAAGCGCATACTTTACTATTTACTTGTTGATATGGATTTAGGTTTTTGCTAATATAGTTTAGCAGTTATACGCGAGGCTCATACTGGGGACTCCCAGTTACAAGTTACACTAACCCAACCCGCCATTTCATTGGATAATATATAACGTATTGTAAAATGGATGTTGAAGTTCGGTCACAAAAAAAAAATAATAATAGGCATTACTGGCGCTAATGACCATCGTAGTCGATGCGCTGGAAAAAAAAAAAATAGGCATTACTGAATCCAGCTGTGCTACTTTTAGATTTTTTCTTCCTAGGAGCCTCTACAGCTCACTCTCCAGTGATGGCAGTGTTGTCTGCAACGAGAGAACACTGTCCGGAGGCCGGCAGTGCACTGAGGCGGCTCCGAGCACCAATGACCATAGATTTGACGCGCCTTAAATTAAAAAAAAAAAATAGGCATTACTTGATAAAATCCAATCAAAAAATTTTTTTTTGCACAATCGATTATTTATAAAATACCACGAAGGGAAAATTAGTAAAAAAATTCTGAACTAGATTTTTCATAGAAATAATTAGCCAATCACAATATAGAAGTAAAGGTGTCAAATGTGGGCATGGTCAACAAGATAATTCTAAATTTCTGATTGGCTTAGCGTACATCCACATTTCACACATTCACTTCTACTGTGATGGCTAATTATTTCATTGAAAAAACCATAATACGGTCCACGCCTTTAAATAAACCACTTTTAACAAAAATTAATTATGTTAAACTAATAAAAAAAATGTTGAAATACTTTAAAATGAAAATTTCAAATTACTGCTATTATTAAAATCATTTTGACTTTATTAAACGGTTTACTGAGATCATCAGGATTTAAATTTTTTTTTAAAGGCTTGGAATATTTCTTTAAACTTGGAATGCCAATAGCACTTACCAAATCAGTTTTATTGGAATATTTTTTTTTCTTCAAGTTATTTTAGTAGAATTCTGGAGGAGATGTGATGTTAGATTAACTGTAAACTGCATAAACAATATTTTGGGGCTTGATGATGCATTCCTAAAGTGTGGTGGGATATTTAATGTTGTAGCCAATAAGACCACTAGCATCTCTGCTCTAGTACAGAATTGACCACCATCATGTAATACGGAGTGTATAAAGTGGAGAGCTGTTTCTTATGGTGTTATGTTTTCTATTTTATGATAAAGCTAAATAAACTATTTTCATACACTCTTATAATCATTTCATGAATTATTTTTTCATTTGCCTATCAAGACTTGCTATCTTACAAAATGTCTTTAAAGCAGGCTTTTTTCAAATATCTCGAATTCTAAAAACTAACTTCTGTAACATGTGACTTTCTATCTCCTATGATTATGTGTAATATTGTGGCTAACTAAACATTTAGTTAAAATTCCTATATTGAAGAATATGAGTAAACATTTTTTTTTTACCTATGTGTCAAGATGAGTAGAATTGCAAACAATTTATTGTAAAAGGAACGTCTTATATGGATTAACACCCGACTTTTTCTTTAATCAAGAAAATTTGGAATTAACTTTTTTTAAAAATAATTTATAAAATGTAACTTTTTAACTAGTAAAGATATTTTGCACAAATATTTATTAAATTTACAAGAATTCTTTTAAATTAGTTTTTACTTTCTTCTGATTTCTTAATACTGAGACAGGATTTTTATAAAGGAAATGCTTCAAGAATCCCTTTTTGTGTTACAAATAACAGAAGTCCTGTTCAAATAACTCACTATTTTAATCCTTTAAAGTAAGGATGCCCTTCACTGGAACAAAAGCTTCTTCTTAATGAATTAATGGAATGTACCCCATTTTTTGGCAACCACTTGTACTTCTCGTCGTTCTATCGATCCGTCGGGATTATACTTCGCTCTAAACAACCCTCCTTGACCCTATTGTTTGTCCTGTCACTGCTTTAACTACAGTCTATTTTTTTTATTATTTATTTCTTAGACGCACTGTTTTCATTAGTGTTCATGATTCTATTTACTGTATGAAACGTCTACCACACATTCGCTTGCAAAATTTTAGCGATTTTTTTTGTTTTGTATTCTGGGTTTTGTTTATTGAAGCGTTTTTCTTGATAAGAATAATTTTTGTTGCTAATATCGTTAGTTTCTTATTAATTCATGGTCAATTAGGGAGAAAAAAAGTCCAAATTTAAGCCGCATTGCAATCAAAATTCATTTTTAAATTATAGTTATCAAAAGAAGGTGCCCCATCAATCTGGTTTATCTCAACAAGTTATCTCGATAAGTGGGATATCCTATTCTAATCTGATCAATTAACTTTCATCGTCAAATCGCACTACTTGCTTTAAACTATTTAGACTAGTTATTTAGGATATAATTATTCCGGTATATCCTTATTCTGGGTTCGAGCCCAGTCAAGCTGCCCTTAGATTTTCTCTTCCTAGGACCCTATCCAGCTCACTATCCGGTGATAGTGTTGTCTGTAACGAAACAACAGTGTCCGGAGGCCGGCAATGCCCTGAGAAGGCTCCAGGCCCGATGACTATAGATACTGAAGCGCCTTAGATTAGAAACAAATCTGATTTGAAACACTCACAAGACTTTCTCTTATTCCAATGAACATAGTTACATAGTCTCTAGTTTATCAAACTGTAATATATAACGCTTTTTCTTATAATTTATTTGTTTATTTGCACTAATAATTAGTTCCATTCCTTTTTTTACGTTGTTGCAAGAAACTAGAGTTTGATTGCATTAACTCATGCGGAGATTCCCATTTTTAATTCTTTGTGGAATGCGCCTCGTACACAAAATAAGGATAATATAATGAATAGATATAAACTCCAGGACTAAGAAAAGTTCTTTAACTGAATATTATGAATTTCTTGGAGAAAATTTTGTGGGTGCTTAACATCAATTTCATTTTATTTCATTAGTCAAAACGGCCAAATACAAAATGGCGGATCTTCTATTGGATTTGTAGTTTTGCCTAATTCTCTTTTGCTTTCTTTTTCAACAATGGAATAAATATTCTGAGTTTTTTTCTTTATAGCTCACATTAATTATAGAAATCAGTAAATATTATGTTAGGAATAGCTTGATCTTTTGCATTTTCTTTTTATAAAAGTATTTTATTGCGAAGGGAAAATTAGTAAAAAAAAAATTCTGAACTAAATTTTTCAGAGAAATAATTCGCTATAAATAATTAGCTAATCACAATGTAGAAGTAAAGGTGTCAAATGTGGGCGTGGTCAAAAAGATAATTCTATTTCTGATTGGCTTAGCGTACACCTACATTTCACACCTACACTTCTACTGAAGTTGAACCCTACGCCATGATCGCCGGAAGTAAGACCTCGAACTGAGGCATCCAATCAACTCCCTCCCAGATGCTGTGCCCAGAATGGACAACTCTGAAGACAACTTTTTTGCTAGATTTTCAGGCCTGCGATAACTGCTATAGAAACAAACACTAAAAGGTGATCAACCACTCTGACCGGTACTTGATTGAAAGGTGGAAGAAAATCACTTGTAATTGCATCACATTAACCTTGCTGATCCGCTTGATGAATATCTATGTGAAGCTGGTAATTCCTCAGGAGCAACAGAAAAGAGTCCTTTCAGAAAACCATGATAGGAAAGAGGTAGGATACCTTGGGATTTCCAAAACTTAGGCTCGGAACAGTGCGCGTTAGTTCTGGCCAGTAATGTTTAGAACTGTCGTACACTACGCCACTGACGAAACTGCCGGTTCAACAAGAGTAGTCAGCAAAAATCTCTCGGGCTTATGGGAACTCACGCGGTATAAGAACCATGGGCCGTAGTAGCTTTGGACCTCATGGGACCGTTCCCAAGATCTAACAAAGGATATCAGTATATCCTTATTTTTCTAAACTAGTTCACAAAATGGGTGGAAACTATGTACCGTTAATGGGAAATCCTTATCTCAACATTTTCGAAATTTAATATACCGCTGGGGAGCACCATCTTACCGATAACGATACCTGCTATGTGAACAAGAACTTGCAACGATTGGCCGAACTTCACGGAATCCATACTTCCACGACTCCAGCAAACCAGCCGCAAGATAATTCGGTTGAACGGATTAAGCAGACAGTGAAAACAATGATTAACTCAATTATCAAAGACAAACACAAGGAGTGGGACCAGTTTATTCCTGAGTTTAGTTTTGTATAATTATCGCCCTATAGGAGTCATCAGGATTTTCACCCGCTTTACTGAACTTTGGAAGAGAACCCAAAATATGTAATTCTTATCATGGTTCCATATCATAGAAAAAAATAAGTCAATCGTAGATTGTTCGGTTTTTGTTAGGTAACAAGGCTTCTAAAACTTAAAGAAAGTATCGCTCTCTACAAAAAAAATAAATTATTCTTCTTAGATAAGCAAACTTTACTATAATTTAAGACGGCGGACTTGTCAGTTAAAGTGGGAGACCAGGTGTTGATAAAAGCTCATCCCCTACCATCTACAGCTAAACACGTCAGCGGCAAACTGGTCCTAAATAAGAAGTCCTTCACAGGATCATCAAGGATATTTCGCCAAAGGTCTATGAGCTGCAAGATCTTCAAGTTATGATTCTAGTGGAGGGGGGGAGTTATAACGTGGTGTTATAAAGAAGCAAAGTGTTCTGAGTTCCCTCAACAGGTAGAGCACGCTGCCTAAATTGAAGAATTGGTGAGGTAAAAATTATTATTAGAGGGACTTTGAACCAAATGTGGAAAAGATTCGAAAAAATAATAAGAAAGATTCAATCTAAGCCTTTTGGTTCACTAGTGGAGTATTCCCTAGATATATTTCGTTTTACCGTGAACTAAACTTGTTCATGTGCCAGTATAAAGTGAACTGGTTTCCCAAACCTTACCGCGCAGTGTGGTTTCAAAGTTGAGAGCACAGTAGCTGTGAAAACTAAAGAGAGATATGTGTAAAGTAAATAGATGTTTGGGCATAGACGAGAAATCTTGGTAATAAATAAATTAAACTTTATATATAATAACGTAAGCTTACCTCTAATCCAATTGTACTGTATAAGGATAAATTGGTATATTACTTGATTAAAGAGTTAAAATAATTAGTATTCTTCTCTAGGAATTCTTAAGAAAATAAAATAATTATAGCCTACTAGCAATCGCGTAAATTGTTATGATGTAGTATTTTACTACCTGGCGCCACAATTTGAGTTCCCGAACACTAAATAGGTCATTATAATATTTGATACTAAGGGGCTCTGGCCGTCTATGACGACCCACCCTCGGGGAGCTGCCCTGCGCGTCAGTGTGTTGAAGCACTTCACTAAAGATTCAATATTATTTTTTTTCTGCAATCTTTCAATAATTTAGAAGATAAATACGTTAGACTTATTTGGAAACTGCTAGCATAGTTATCTTGAGTTTTTTTTTTTAATTGTCTAAACTATTGTTTTGGAATATTCCCCAATCTCGTCAATAACAGATAACCGCCAGTTAGTAGTTGAGATAAAGCCAGATTTAGTGATGATGTACCGTTTTAAATGTTCGAAAATTAATATTTATTATTTTGAAAACAAAAGAATTAATGAGAAAAGTTCCATTAATTATTTGGATACTCGAACTGTTACAGAATGGATCACCGACTGAACAAAATGGCATTGTTGTGAATGAAAAGGTATGAATGCGCATGCCATACATTATTGCCACAAAACAAGAGAAAGGGACACACATACAGGCCTTTATTTCTGGTACAATACTGGTAAGCTTTACATTTACAAGATAAATCCACGAATTCTCTGTAAATCCTTGGATTATAAATGTATGTGAATCTTATATAGGCATATACAACAGTAAAATTGGAAGCATGAACTATCAGTACCTTTTAGAGGCGTTTATGTATATACCAGTGACGTCGGAAAGATAGTTTTTATTGAAATAAAAAAAATGAGTATATTGTATGTTACTTAATACAAAAATAGATCTTGGTCTGATAATGATCACATTTAAAATTTGAAATTTTAAAAATTAGCGAGCACTGTTTTATTTTTTAATTATGTTTATTTTGATTTTTTTTGTAACGCTTATGGCCAGTGGCGTCCGAAGTGCATTGCAGGCCTTTGGTACAGTATTCTCTCGTTATAGACAAACTCCTGTGGAATCTAAGAGCAGCATTCCCAAATCTCGAATCCCAATCCAGCGCACTATCATGGAGCTAATCCCATCTTAGAAATTCTCTCCAACTTTGTGAACTTTAGTTTTAATATTATAGAAAATTGTTCTAATTGTTTTATTATACCAAAAAAATTCTATGAATAAATAAATACAACTTTTGGATTAAAGTAAAGAATTAAATAAAGTAATGATTAAAAAAAAACATATTATTAATAAGTATTTTTTGTATTGTACTATTATACAATATTAATTTGAAATAATTTTTAGAAAGCATGCATGTATAAAGTAAGCCATAATTTGATTATGAATTTCATTTTGGTATATCTAATTTCCATAATTTAATGAAGGAAGAACCTGATAGTATTTGATATTTACATTAGATAAAAAGCAATGGTCCAGATGACCTGGTTTAAATAGAAAATAAAAATATATAAATATATGAAAATATTTTTATAATTTAGTTGCATGTGTTTATAGAATAATAATGTAGCAATATTGCGCAACAAACAACCAAAGCGCCTTTTCCAAAGAAAGTGTAGGTATTGCTTTCTCTCCCAGTTTATCTTGAACTGAATTAATTTCAAAGGTTTCTGAAGGCGCTTATCTCTGTTAGTATTAATTAAGCCGATTACATTTTGAAATTGAAATAAACTGATTCAATTCACTGCTTTGATGTAAATTGGTGGGCATTTTTCTAAAAAACTTTAGAAGATAATCTTCAATTTCATGTATTCAATCATCAAACATTTGCAAAAAAAATATCTGGCATGAAACACTCACGCGACTTTCTCTTACTCCTGTTGATACAATTACATATAAAATGACAAATTTTCGTTAAAATTCAAATATTATCTTGATTGTAATAGTCCATATCCCTGTTATAGCGCATATGAGCTAGCCTACCTGCACAAACTGGACCAATAGCCCCTGACCGATGTATTCCATTCTTCCACAAACCCCCATACTTCTTATCACAAATGCAGTCTTCCAAGGGCTTCTGACCTTCCTCTTGGCGTTCTTCCGTCCACTCTTACCTAAAATACTCTTTTTGCCAGCCGCTCCACATCCATTTTAACCTTAGCTTGTTCTTCTTAGAATGGTATGCAGGGCCTTAATATCTAGGCTGGCTCGGCATTTCTCACCCTATTCCTCTTAGAGTTCCCTTCCTCTACTCGGCGCAAGTACCTAATTTCTGCGGCCTGGATCTAACTATTACGAACTTGTTAAGGTCCAAATTTTGCTAGAGTAGGATTGGGACATAGGTCATATTTCCTAAATATTACTACTATTACTAACTATCTAAGTATTTACCCTAACTTGTTAAAGTCTAACACCATTCAATCCAATAATTCTCATGCCGTTTCCAGACTTCCTCCCTATTTTTTTTAACTTCTGTTTTACCTAGGTTAATCATCCAGTTCCTTCTAGGTTATTTATCTAGACCATCCTAAAGATTCAATATCATTTTTTTTCTACATTCTTTCAGTAATTTAGAAGATAAATAGGTTAGACTTGTTTGGAAACTGCTAGCATAGTTATCTTAAGTTTTTTTTTTAAATTGTCTAAACTATTGTTTGGAATATGGTGCCTGCTTTTTCTCCTAGATGGCACTAGTGGCTGCGTTACAATATTTTCGTACTCATGGGACCTCAAAACATGACTTTTCCTATGTCGAAAATTTGACACCATCACAATACTTACTCTAACAAAAGGAACAAGAAGTAGTAGAAGAAAAAAGGTGGCCTTTCCAGGAATCAACCCTTTTAAAGAGATTGATCTCTTAAAATATAAAAAAATGATTCATTCACTTAAAAATGAAGAAGGCCTGTGAATATTCCACCAGAGGACGTGTGATATTAAATAAATAATACATTTGACAATTACTATGTACTATTAAAAGATACAGTTTTTTTAGAACCAATACTATAATTGCAAAACACAAAAGGGGCGCCCTCAGGTTGACTTCCCAGAGTTATATTAATCCGTGTATAATCTCATTTTAAAAAGAAATATTTGTAGCCTAGTAGATTAAATATAAAGCAGTACACAATAGCAGACAATATGCAAAAAATGAAAGAAAGGTGGTAAAAATACGAATACAAAATGAAAAAAAAAGAGTAATATTTTAATGTTCAAAAATTTTATTGTTGACAATGAGTAACATTAAATTTGTGTTACACAATTCTGTTATCTATTCACCGGGGAATAACATGTGTTCTAAACATACTTCTTAGTATGTGATAAAAGCATAATGTATTTTTACAATTATTGGGAAAAAGTAATTATTGTTCAAACTTTAAACAATTCAGCATGTTTTACTTTTGAATAACTTATCCATTGATTACTGTTTTACTGAAACACGTTGTATTTCTTCGTCAATTTGTTATAGATAAGAAATAGAACCAACTCTATTTGCTGGATTTTACACTGGAGTTACTTGATGTTGAAAAAACAAATACAGTGTTGTTAAATGGGAAGTATTTGAAAAACAAAAATCTGGGTTCGACCATCACACGACTTTTTCTTACTTCTCTTAATACAATTATATATAAAATGGCAAATATTCTTTAAACTCAAAGTTTACGTATTTCTGCTAACATAAATATGCAAGTGGTGGGAGATAAATAACTACCTACTGATCGTGGCAGGTAGAGAAGTGTTAATTATATTATGGCCCAGTAGAGCGCTCTAAATACACTGTAGCAACTACATTCATTTGAAATTAATGCCACAAATTCCGCACAACTATCTAAATAATTTTTTTTTTTTTTTAATATTTCAAATAAAAGTAATACGTTTTATCAGTGAAGTTAGCATGACAAGCGTAAAGGAAATCCTAATTATCGTTTTCGAGAAAATTACAAAAAACTCAAAAACCTACTCTATAAAGCCGCACTTCCGGTTAACCACTTTTCTTCAAATTTGGAATTTTATCAATGCTTCCAGTGTGTCGAATATGTGGATGGATCCGCAATGCTGGTTAACATTTTATCCATCGTAGCATGCATATTCCTTTTGATCCTGACCTGTTCAACAAATGTGAGTGTAACAGAAACATTGCGTTGAAGTGAACTCTCTACACGAACTTGGTGAATTTGCTCTGACGATGGATGAAAATCTGAAACCGATCAGAAATAAAAGGAAGGCATGCTACGACGGATAAAATACCAGATGTCTTTCAGTGTGTATTAATATTAGTAGGTGGTAAAACTATATATTATAACTATCGTGGTAATTTAGAGGAAAACTATTGTACCCCCAGAACCCCCCAAAAAATCAATTTTCCCTCAAAAATAATTTACCTACTCGAAACTCTCCAGAATTCACGGTTTTCTTTCTGTAGCCGAAAGGCAGTGTTTTAAAAATTTGTAATCAGCTATATTTATTTATTAATATTATATAAGATGTTTATTAATTTATTTGCATATGGTTCTAGGATTAACCAGAACTGGAAGAAACCAGCATTGACAGCATATTAGGACTGTTACTGGCTTTGTAATGCATGTCAGAAATTATATCTATAAATATAATTTGAAGAAAATCATTATTTGAAGGATATTCCAACATTCGCTGGCAAAAGGAAGTATTCAGGTAAAGAACACCGTTACAGAAGAGTTCATAGAACTTAGTCAGCTTTGTCTTTTTACCCCTTCTTTCAGTAGAGGATTTGAAGTACCGTGAGAAGGCATTCTTTCAAGACAGTCTGAATTAGAGATTTGAACCAGAACATTTGTATCAGCAATCGCTCTGTTAAATTCAGTGCCAGTTATTTGTTTCCTTGTATTTATAAGCTAATTCAAGATTCAAAATTAATAATTATCTTGTAAATTTACTAATTTAATATATAGTTAAATTATTTATTTAAAAGTGCTTCTTATTCTCTATTTCTAATACTTCTATCTCTCTTTGAAACTTACAGACACACAAGCCCTTTGCAAAACAGCTCGTGCTACACGCTACTACAAACATACAACATCACAACACAGTTTCCACGAGATATGCTTTCACCAATATATTGGTGGGGAATATAAAAGCCCTATCTTTTAAATTTGTTAATCTTTTTCTGTCTTTAACAGGTTCTCTGCAGTCACTTAAGCTTCTTTCTTCTAGTAGATAAGAGAATCTGCTCTTATTTTCGTTATGTATAATTTTTTTCTGAAACATCTTATTAGTTAATATATATGTGTTTATGTTATTTTAAAATGTATGCGGTAATGTTTTTGTAGGTGTTCGAGTTAGAAACTTGAGTGACCTTAAACATTATGGATATGGCGTTACTTTTAATGCTATATTACTTTCTGTTATTCCTAGTTTATTATTCCCCTAATAAGTTTATAAATGGCATAGTAGCGCTTTTTATAACTAGAGATCTTTATGCGCTATGAGAATCGTAAATGTGGCGAGGTTCTCGGTTTTTGAGTTATCTCTGCAACTAAAGAGCACATGGTTGATGTCACCATGTGCATCTTCTCTGCTACTGCAGTCACATTTAGTGGACTTTTCACTTCTAATGCATTTAATGAAATTTAATATTATACAGTTGGTAGAATCGTGCATTGCACCGAAGGCCACTTTAGATGAAACCTTAACGTTGCAGTTCTACCAAAATAACTGAAATACGATTTTTTCTAAACAAGTTGCACTTAAAAATCATAGGTATTTATAACTTTAATTAGTATGCGAAGTTTAAAGAAAATCGTTGGGCCGTTTTTTGTAAAACTGCAGAAAAAATAAACCATTCTGAAAATGCCGAAGCACACTGAGAGAAAGTCGTGTATCACACCAGAGTTTTTTCCTTTTTTAATCATTGTTTACAATACACAACACACACCACACAAAGAGACTAATCACTGTAAATATTGTTTCATACTCAGGAGAACTCAAACAAATATATTTGCTCAGAAGTAATAAGAGAAGTAAAATGACGTTCGTAATTTACTGAGGTATTTGTTATTCACATTTTGTCTGATATTATTTTCAGTAATCTGAATATGCAATATTTATTTATTATTATAAAGCTCTTTATAGTTATTTACAAGTGAAAGTATTTGTTAATGTGTAAGTAAATGAGTACGGCATTATTTGAGATTATAAAGATTTTCTACCCATTGAACTGTATGTGGCACACTCCATTAACTAACTTAAAACAAGCAAACATTGATAACGTTCTGTTCTTACAATTGCTTTATTATAACACCCACTTCTATTATAATTAAGAATATATATAAATACAAAAAAAAAAAAAATGAATGAAATATTAAATGTAAGGGGGGAAAAAAAAATCAGTATTTTCCTTTAAAGAATAAAACAGATATACTAAACATTAGTTTAACTCATTTTTGAATAAATAATACTTTTTAGATTTAAGAATACATACTTTTTTTGAGGGGAAATTATTTTAGTTAAATTGGAATTCTATATTGTGTCACTCAATCTTTTTATTTAAAGAAAAATTTAGTTTTCCTTTGAAAACACAAATTCAAAGTAACATTTAAAATAAATTTAATTTCTATTTTTTTTTTTATAATAGCTAAGTTAGCAAAGATGATCACCCCAAATAACAAAGTTTTTTATTTAACTACAACCGTAAATGTCCTTGAGTTTTTTAGTAGTTTACTCACTTTGAAGCTATAAGAGTAATATTTATATCAAACCTTTTATTTTCCATTTTCTACTATTATGTTATGAAGAAATTTGGTGAGAATCGGTCAAAGAGAAACAATCAATTATGCCCATGTTTCGACAGAGTTCTTTATCAAGACTTCAATATATATATATAGATAGGCTTGAAATATGGAACTTTGAATCTTAAAACATATTTTATAGCACAGAAACAAATAGAAAGAAAATTAAAAATTACTAGTTACTTGTTCTAAATTATCAACAGAAAAGTTTGGGCTGTGTGTTTTGGTAGATCAATTAATTAGCAGTGATAAGCGTTTTAAAACGAACAACTAGAAAGTGAACATTCACTCTTTGTTAATGGTGGCTTATCCAAGTAGCTTGTTAGAACTCTTGCTTCTTCTAACTGTCGATAGAGTATGGTGACGACTCAGTGTTTTGTAAAAAGGATTTTTGGCAGAAAGCGACTTGAGACAATTGATTTCTAGTTATTAGCAGGTTCTTGAATAATTCTATGAGAGCTAAATAGTAGATACCTCAATAACAGGAAGCTCTTGATGCTTCACTGGCTGTTTCCTTCTTGATCGTTTTGTGAAATGTATCATTTTTGCATTCTAAAATGCCTTTTATTCAAAAGTTCTAAAAATAGAGATCCTTTGAATAAATTCAAAGCACATGGATCTAAGAGGTTACAGCCAATATGAAATCTCTTTTTTTCCTTTAATTCTAGAAACGTAATTTCATGTTCAATAACACTTTCTACATTCTAATCAGAGCGAATAAAATTAATGCAAAAATGAATGAAAAATATATCTCCATCAAATTCAAACAGCAAAGTAGAATATTAAGTAGGATAAGAATATTAATAGGAAATAATTTTTTTTAATTCATCTTTTTGATTTTTATTTTTCAATGAATATTTTTAATTAATTTTAAAATAAAATAAAAAAGTATTACCCGCTTAGATGATTGAGATTCAATTATATTTCGCTCTACTGTTTTAAATTATTAAAGACTAAGTTGTTATTTAACAGATTGGCAAGTATGAATTCATCAGTGTCCCTGTTATTGTGGTTATGTATTCTGATAAATACTTATTTCTAAGACATGTAAAAAATTCACATTTTAACAAGAAATGAATTAGATAAGATAATCTTTTTCTGTAGAGAAAGAATAAGGGGAATTTCAATTATAAAGACATGTTTTAAGTAATTACTATATATCCTAGTATGAGATGGAAGCTTGTCTAATTTGAGAAATTATTCTGATCTTATTTATATGTCCATAAAATGATAACAATTTGAAATGTAAAGTGGAGGGAGCGATTAGTCTATAATATGGGTTGCACGATGAGTTAAAAATTCTAGGTCTTTGGATAATAATTATTTTTAAATGCATAGACCAGGTCATTATACCAATAAGGCAAAGACTCGTCCTCATTTCATCCGCCCAATTGAATGGAAAGCTACAGTTGTCCGAGAGAGCCATTAATCTGTTGAAAACATATTTTTGGAATTCTCTCGTTCGCCATCTTCATATTACTATTTAATCATTTTTTGAAATATCTTCAACTTAAAATGGCTTCTGCCAGTCTCTACTCTTATATAATAATCTGGGGTGATTATCGGCAAGTGATGGAGCTTTTTAAAAAAAGGCAACTACAGTTACCTATTTCTGCACCTATTTCCTCAACGATATTCCCGCACTTATTATAGCCCCATATTTCTGACATATACAGTAAAGCCGATTGGGAGATAGAATGAAGAATTATGCTGTTTGATTTCTAAGAATCATTTTGTGCTTCTCAATATATTCCATACTATAGTATTGCCCGCGGAGCACTTACTAAGAAAATGTTTAACATACTGTCTAAACATACCAGAGCTATAAAATGGAACACCAAGATAATTGAAATATTTGACCAATTTAATTTCAGTACTATCTTATATGAATTTATCATATTTGGGGATACGGCCACCTATACTAAATGGTAAGATTGAAGTTTTATAAGTATTGACGGTTAAACAGTTCTCTGAGCAATAATTGTATAAAATATTTAAATTTGTTTGAGTTTCCTGGCAAGATGAAGTCAGCATTACTACATCGCTCGCATGCAACAACATTAGTAAATCCTTATCTTTGTGCATATAAATGCCGTGTGGACCATGAGCGGTAAAGTAATCAATTATATTTGAAATAAATGACGAGAAGAATAGAGGGCTTGAAGCCTTACCCTGCAGTACCCCCTGGTAATAAGTATTTCCTTTATCAAGTTAATTGATGAACTTTAAATTATTGCAGCTATTATACTTTGTGAATAAGATAACGTAAAGCAGGTTGGGAGTGAAATTGTTTAAATTTCTTTAAACTTTCTGTTATTGTTGTGTGTAAATTTTCAATATTAAATTTCTCCTGAAATTCATATTTTGAAGTTCTGACATGGAGCAGTCTCACTTTTTTCTCTTGCTGCAAATAAAACAATTTAAATTGACAATTCAAACATGCAATTTTTACTAAAAGTATTGTTTACATAAATATAATGGTGGTAGTTCGCACTTAGGTAACTATAACTTAAACATGGTTACTCTGTAATCCATAAGATAGCGGCTTCCATCAAATCTCAACTGCAACTCGTTTTAAAGAATCCAAAATGCAGCACTAAGGATTATTACTGGCTCTCCGAAGTACGCACTTATCACTGCAATGCAACTCCAAGCCGAAGTGGAACCAATAAGCGTAAGACGGAAAATTGCAGCTATGAACATGGTGGAGAGGATTGAGTGACTAAATGTAGTTTCTGGAAAAATTACACTCCTGCAACTGCTAGACTCAAAACACAGGTTACCTTTGTGGAAAAAGCTGAACACATCGCCCAGGAACATAGACTAAACTTTAATAAACGCCAGCCCTTTTTGGAAATTTTGCCATTACCAAATAGGTGTGTCGACTTTCATTTGTCCATGATAAATGAGATAAATAAGGAAGAGTTGTCTGTGCAAGATCAGAAACTCTCCGCGTTGGAGACCTTAGCTGAAAGCTATCCGCCTCCTCCATGGCTACATGTGTATACCGATGGATCTGCAGAAGGTGCAAGAAGAAAGAAGCTGCAGAGATATTTTCTGTGATAGCCTACTTGTCTTTTGGTCATCGACCGGTTTTGGGCGTTCGCCCATGATCAGGATATCACAAGAAGCAGGCTATCACGGAAAATATCTCTGCTGTATACAGATGATACTGAAGTGATACTTTAAGGGAAGCTGATGGTTGCTAGAACTCTGCAAAAATTAATTTTCCGGGCAAAAAGTATAAGCATTAATGTGTACGAGTATAGTTAGTATACGAAGTTGTTGAAGAAAATAGTTGGAGTTGTTTTCAAAAAAAAATGGTGGAAAACTGAAAAAAAAAAATCAGTAAAGTCGCACTTCCGGTTCATTAATTTTGCCCCCGAAACCTTATGTCAGATGCTGTAGTAGGTAATATGTAAAAGTTTTGAGGTTCCTCCAATTTTTCGTTTTTGAATTATTCTGTTCACACTCACACACACACCACACATAGTACCGGGTAAAAAACAATTTTATCGTATTCAGCGGACCGCAAAACATATAGTAAAGTATCAGCTCAGTGGTTAGCGCACTGACTCCCACGAGGAGATTCCGGTTTCGAATCCAGCTGTGCTGCCCTTAGATTTTCTCTTCCTAGGAGCCTCTACAGCTCACTGTCCGGTGATGGACAGTGTTGTCTGTAACGAGAGAACACTGTCCGGAAGCCGGGCAGTGCACTGAGAAAGCTCCGGGCGTCAATGACGCGCCTTAGATTAAAAAATCTGGTGTGAAACACTCACACAACTTTCTCTTACTCCAGTTATCAAAATTATAATTTACAAAATTTATATTTTGTGTACCAAATTAATTCAAATACGACGTAAACTGAAAAAACCGTTCAGTAAAAGCGAATTTCCGGCTCATTAATTTCCTTGAAACTCTGAATTTTGGCCATCCTTTATGATAGAATTGTTTAATAAACTGAAATAGCACTTTAGATGAAAACCTAACCCCACCCCTCCCCCATAAATGCCCTTAAATGAATTTTCCCGGAGAAATGTTTCAAATAAAAGTTGTAGCTCTTTGTATGTGTAGTTAATATATCGAGTTTAAAGAAAATCTTAGGAGCCATTTTTGTGAAAATCGCAAAAAAGTAAAAAAAAACAACAAGTAAAGTGGTACTTCCAATTGAGGAATTTTGACAGATGACCCACTGTCAGATGCCATGGTGATACCTAAACGGAATATCAAGTTTCAACTTTCTACGGTTTTTGGTTTTTGAGCTATGCTGTTCACACACACACACACACACACACACACAGACCATTTGCTAAAAACCACTTTTTTTTACTCAGGAGACCTCCAAACGGATATTTCCGGTGAAAACTCAATTTCGGTGAAAATTTGACACGATTGCAGTTCTACCTTTCTCAATAGGAATAATCGAAAGTAAAAATCAGTAAAGTTGCACACATTCGGTTTGTTGTTGTTTTAATAGGTAATTTTATTGTCACATTATGAGGTTAGGATGCCTAAACATTTTTTAATCTATTTATCTCTCAAAAACTAAGTTTCGAAAATTTCTGAACTTACTAACTGTTAAATCAAATATAATCATTACCAAAAAAACTATTAAGTTTACAAAAAACATTGTTGAATTTACATTCATCCATATTTTCATCAATTTCATTAATATCATAAGTAAAGTTATATATAGAAAAATATAATGTAATAAGTAAAAAAAAAAATATAAAAAAAAAACAAAAAATATGAAATTTAAGTATATAATTTGAAAATTATCATAAATTGATTATGAATAATAAACAGTTAGAATCGCCCTTAGAATACTTAAGAAGGAATTGTTAAGTAAAAATTATGTTTAGTGAATGAATAAATTGAATTTGTACAATAAGGAACAATATAACTTCAAAACGATACCTTAAAGTTGATATTCCGTTTGATTATCACCAGTGAATGAACCGACAGAAAGTTTTCAATGAATATCTGTCAAAATTGAAGTAAACATTAATGGTTTTTGTTTTACATTTTATTACATTTTGTCGAAAAAGTTGCTACGATTTTCTTTGATACTTTGTGTACTAATTATGCACATGTAGTTTTATTTGAAAATATTTCAGAAAAAATTGATTTTTTTAGGGTTCTACATAAATGCAAATTAAAATAGCTTATCTCAGTAAGATTTACTATAGAAAGGTGATATACATTTCTGTATAATCACAGTTCCACTGTCGAGATTAAAGATAATTAAATGTATAATAAAAATTCTAAGGGTAAAGAAAAGTTATTCAATAGAACTGGGAAAATTATGTAAAGGAAAGTGTTATAAGTGTTTGAGGCTGATTTATACTTTCTCTTTTCTCCTAGTAAGATGAAATATTGAGATCATGCCAAATTGAGTGTTTGGTACAGGAAACTCAAATTTGATATTCTGTCTGCGTACGGGCAAAATTCATCAACAGAATGTGCAACTTTACTGAATATTTTTCTTTAGTTTTACGCGTTTTCTCGATAATGGCTCCAATGATTTTCTTTAAACTTAGTATGCTATCTACATTACATAAATATCTATCACTTTTATTTGAAATATTTTTCTGGGAAAATTTAATTTTGGGGGGTTTCAGGGGAACAGTAACTTGTATTACTTTCAATTCAATGTATGGTTCTACCACTTATACAATATTAATATAAATTAAACAGAAGCATTGTTTTTCTTTCATTTATTTGAAAATTTACAACTGCTGGTACGCTTGTGTAACCAGCAACAACTAATGAGATGACTTACAATAACGGGAATGGAGAAATTACCCAGTGGTGACCCTCCACATTATTTCGCTGCGCACTTATAAGAGATCACGAGGCCACTGCCGCCTCAGTCGTCGAGGAGGGTTTTCTGGAATGGCTGCTGAGGAAAGTTAGTGAATTAATGGATTGTGATGATGTGCGAGACGGGTGTGAAATTTGTGGTAACCTACTTAGACCAGGTCACTTATAAATGGAATCTGGAGATCAGAATGTATTGTCAGATTTGAAACGTAAAACGGAGCATTGATTATACACTGGAGTATTTTGGATTGTAGGGTTTGGAGGGGTGGATGTTGGAACGCTTGGTTGAGCCCCATAACTCGAGTCTGTAAGTCCAAATTGGTTTTAATAGGAGATTGTAATTTGTTATTTAAAGTTAGTTTTGAGCGTCTGTCTAGTAGTCGCTTGAGTAGGCTGTAACGTTTTTTTACTTCGATTCGTTTCAGTCTTGTATGTGGGTTCCATGTCAGGCGTTTGTCTATATAGATTCCTAGATATTTAATTGTATCAACGCATGGCAATAAGATGTGGTTCATATGAACTGGGGAACAAATGGCACGTCTTAGAATGAACGTTATATTTTTACTTTTTTGGACGTTAACCTTCATTCTCCATCTGTAAAACCATTTCTCTAGGGATTGCAAATGTTGCTGAAGGTTTCGTGTGCTTACGATAGGATCGGGATGTGGGGAAAGTTTGGCTGTGTCATCTTCGTAGGTAAAGATATGAGTGTTCGGATTGGTTGGAATATCGGCAGCATATATTGTGAAAAGAATGGGAGCAAAGGTACTTCCCTGTGGTACACCAGCTGCTAAAAGGTAATAGGAAGGCAAGGAGTGCCCAACGCTCGCATCGAAATATCTGTGTGAGAGGTAAGAATTAAGGATGAGGTAATAGGTATAAGGAAGGATGCTCTTGAGCTTCCACTTCTATCAAATGCTTGTGCAATAACCTATAAAGCCGAAGAACAATACTGTTTTCGCTCAAGAGAGGAACCGATGACGTCTACAACGCAATGGCATTGGTGAATGGTGGAATGTAGGCTTATAAATCCGAACTAATGGTTGGGTATTACTTCAGAGTCTTCAAGGAGATTGTGAATTCTCATGAGGTGAGGATGAGTTTTTCAAGAATCTTACCTATCAGCGGTAAGAGACTTATCGGACGGTAGGAAGTTAGGAGATGATGAGGTTTGAAGGGTTTGAGTATCATTTTTATTATAGAGAATTTCCATTCTAGAGGAAAGTAAGTGGTTCGGAGAACTGAATTGTATATTGTTGTAAGTAGTGCTATTGCTTTCTTTGGAAGATGGGATAGGATTTTTGATGTAATCAAGTCAAAGCCTGGCGCTGTTTTGGATGGATAGCATTGTTAGAATTCTAAAGTTGAAAAGGAAATCAGCTAATTAGGAAAATCAGGAAGTGACTTCAAAAAAATCTGTTGTGAAACACGACTTGCTCTTACGGCAGTTTCTGAATAATAAATGAAAAATTTTCTTCAAACTTATAATTTTTACTAAATAATTATTCGTCTTCAATTTCATTATATTAATAGGAGAATCTAAATTCAATAAAATGATTTTTTTTTTTTTGAGGTAAGCATGAAACCTCCTCCTTTGCTATGTTTAACATTCTTCGGAAGCTGAATGTACTCTTAATTTACAATAACAGTACATATAATACTCATAAATAAATTCAGATAATAAAAAAAGCTTTAAATTTTATGCTAAGTAATTTCTAAATTTTTTGTCCTTAGAACTTTATTCAATTTCTATTTGTTATCTTAAGTGGTTGCTTTATAGAATTTATGGTAAAGTACTCGAATGAATTTATTTTAATTAATTCCTCACCTTAACTTACTTGCTTAACCTAAACCAATTAACTCTTTTAAGGACCAATCATTTGAAACATATTCTACTAAATGAAATATCTTTTATAGAAACGGTAATGAATAAATTAAAATAACTTGTTCAGTTTATCATTGCAGTGTTTATTGTAGAATAAGCGTTTGGATCTGCAATGCTGGGAAACATCTAGGATTTTATCCATTGTAGCTTGCTTATTTTGTTTGCTTCTGACCGGTTTCGGATTTCATCCCTCGTTAGAATAAGGCTAACAACAACTTCAACTTTATGTTAAATTAATTATAAATTTGAAGTCAACTCTTTACACGAATTTGATATGTTCGTGACGATGGATGAAATCCTAAACCGTCAGAAGCAAATAAAACAAGCATGCTAGGACGCATAAAATTCCTAAAGTAGTACTTATTTTGTACATTCTTCCAGAAAAATATATTGTGACATTTTTTTAGAATAAAAGTTACTTAATTAACTTCTTTCTTTTTAATACATTCAAAAAAATTAATTAATTAACGAAGTATCAGTTAATTGATTTTTTTTTCTTTTTTAATCCTAAATGAAAAATCGCTGAAAGGAATATAAATTGATTTTCGTCTTAGACATTCTAAGGTTTCGTTCAAATCCATCAATCCGAAGTCAATCCAACTTTATTGAACGGTTTTTCAGTTTAGCAAACTTCCTTATCCATTCAAACATCCTTTTTTTTAGATAATACAATTATATACTAAATCTTCCTATCATCTGCCATTATATTTTTATCATTTATAAAATATTAAGGTGCATTAAATGGGTTGCTAAAGTTTCGATTTGAAGAAAAGCGGTAAAGGAAGTGAGTTTTACTAATAATTGTCTCAGTTTTTTGAGATTTCCTACGGAACGACTACGACAATTTTCTTTAAATTTAGAATACTAACTGCAATTATACAATAAACACATCACTTTAATTTGAAATATTTTCTCAGAACAATTGATTTTAGAAGTTTGTAATGTTAGGTTTACATCTATTCTGATATTTCAGCGTTACAGGGCCTTGACAGAAACACTGCCTTGTCGTCTGAAATATAGTCAAATTAAGAAATAAATTTCTTAATTCATTATTTCTTAATTTGTTCGAAATTCAAACAGTAACTTTTTTTTCTTCGATATAAGTAAACATTTTGTTCATTGAGCCAGATTTAATAAATTGTTACTAAACACTTAAAAAAGGGAGTAGTACAATTTATGCCACATTCTATTTTATAGTGCTCTTACAAAGATTAGGAAAAAACGCAGAAGTTAGCAATTCCATATCCAAATTTATGTGTCCTTTGGTATTAAAATGGCTATTTTAATTATATTTTCTGTATATTTAGTTGAAATGAAAATCTTAAAATTGTATTAAATTTAAGATGAAGTCTCATTTTCCTAAAAGTTATGTACATTAAATAAGGAATTATATTATACTACTATTTATACAATACTAAATTATTAAAAATTTCATTTCATCTGATGAGTTTGATAAGAGAAATCGATGTTTTGAAAAGTTTATTCAATTAAAATTCAGATTGCATCATTCATTTCCATAATTAAACACTTTTCAAAATAATAGAATAAGAAGATTAATGTAACTTGATTAAAAAAAAAATTATCTAGGCCATGATTCAAATTTATGAAATAGAAAATTTTAAACTAATTTATTTGAAGATTAAAAAATAAGCGTTTCCAGCCCTGAAAAAAGAAGTGCTGAAGAATTTAAAGTAAGTTGAAGGGCTGAAAATTTGTAATCGACTCAATAGCCTCCCATTCAAGTACTAAATGAAAGCTTCATTATGAATGACTTCAACAAAAATAAAGTTTTCAACTTTCAATATTACTTATTGATTAGTATTATTATAATTTTGTTATTATAAATGTTAAAAGATTTTTGTAAAAAAATAGCTTCACAAACTTGGAAAATATTAACAAAAATATTGATCCACGTGGGTTCTCTAGGTGAAGCTTAATAGTGAAGTAAAAGTGACTGATAACAATAAACTAAAAATTTCAATGAAAATTATGAATTTACTACATAAAACTAAATTAAAAATAAGCTTGCGGAAAAACATTAATGAGTAGCGAACAATGATTTATTTAAAAAAAAAATGGATGGTTGATTTGTTAAAAAAAAAAATAAAAATAAAACTAACCCTTGAGTCTATTAAAAGAAACAAAAAATCGACTACAGTTTCCTCTTAAAATATTATTTAAGATTACTTACTTTTCTGGGCGGCGGCTGCATGTTACAAGTAAGCGCGAAAGATACACACCTACTAACTAGAGCGCAGCACACTCAGCAAGAAGCTTTCTAACAGACTGAGGTGGGTCATGCTCCCTTACATACACTTCCATATTGATCAAAATAGCTACTATAGTGACCAGGCTGGGTCACCATACCCCCCACTATTCACTGCTATTTTATTGACTTTATTTATTTATCAAATATATAAAACATATTCCCTAGTATTCATTAGTTATAAGTTTATAATTGATAAAAAGATCATTATTGCTGTACACAATATAGTGAAAAGGGGCTTTTTGAAAGCTCAAGCTCAATAACAAAGCTGCTGTTGGCAACAATGAGAAAGTTGATTGTTACCAAGCCATGAGGAAATGCTGGATTTTATATTGTTGATTGTAATTTTAAAATCTTCATCTTTATGAAATAACATCATCAATAAGAAGGTGCTAATTGCCCCTTATTTTTTCCTCCAGTGAGCCTTACAACTTTTGTAAAAATAATAATATTTATAATAGGAATTATTAAAATATTGGTAGGAATAATTGAATCTAATATTATGTTAAGTTCTTAAGATTTACTTTCAAGTTCTATTTCGAAAATTCTAATTAAGTAATATTTTGAAAGTACAATATCCAAAAAAATTTAACACAGTTTTAATTTTTGAAATTTTTATTTTTTATTTCCTCAGAGATTTTTTTTTTATAATAGCTTGCTTCATTTTCATAGCCAGCGATCAGTTTCTGGTGTTCTCCAAAATCAGGATGTCTTGATAAGCAGTGTGAGATAAGATCATTTGAATAGCACTCTGCATGAGCGTCCTGCCATTGCATCGTGTTAGTCGACGATCACTTAGGATTTATCCAAATAACTTGATGACGGTCGAACCGGTCGATTGCCTCAAAATGAGGCAGGCTATTACGAAAAAGATATCTGATTTTGAGACTATCTCTTATGGTAAAGTTTCCAATTTGTACCTGTGCTGCTTTCCATGACTCTCGTCATGAACTCATTGTCTGTACTAACTCTCTTTATGAACTTATTATCTTCCACTATCTATAGTGATTCTTTATTTAGATATGTGGATTCGGTTCGGTAGAATAAATTCATATTTGGAGAACTACAGATTTATAAAATACCATTTTTGTTCTAAAAGAACCTTCTTCTTTGGCTAAAATCCTCTAAGCATTGTCCCAAAAAACTTGTCAGCTGCACCTATTATTTTCCTTTTTCTTCGCTTCCATTGTTCCGTCTTCATTTAGATAGTCTTCTTGATATTTAAACTTGGAAATTCTATCCACCATCGGCTACGATGAGGATGTCAACTGCAAATGCGCGAAAAATGTGAAGATTTTTCTTCATAGATTTCTGTCCCTCTATTCAGATTTTAATAAATGCAACTTTTTACCATGCAATCTACTACTTTAGTGACTTCGAAAGGAGCCAGGCTGCATCCCGGTCTTGCACTTTGCATGATTCTTTGATTCCCATTGCAGGTTCTCATATAATTTATGACCATCTACTGATTTAATTACAGCCACCTTGAGGCTATGCTACTTCTTTCTTATCGAATACTTCCTTTACTCTAGTCAGTGGAATGAAACAAGTCCTTCACTTAATCGATGAAGGGATAAAGATTTACATTTCTTTTGACTCGCAGTTTTTTTGAAATGTCTGGCGGAATATCAAATCTTGCTTACTTTGCCGTCCTGAATCAAAATTCTCCCTTCATTCTCATCTTTTTCCTAAAATTCTTTTGTATATCTTCCCTAAAACACTCATAAGAAAGCCTCCTCCGTGATTACTGCAATCCCGGACCTTTTTTAATAATGGAACCATAACTGGAACTTCCTAATTCTCTGATTTTTGTTGTTGTTCCTCACAATGTTTGTAGGATAAAATTAATACAAACATCCAGATTTACCATCAGCAATCTTTCTATATTTTATCTTTTCCGATCTAATTCCCATTCGTCCACATATCTTTTCTCTTTTTCTCTATTATTACATCTAGTATTATTATTAACCCTTTACATTTTTCGTGGCAGTGATCAATTTCCCGGTATGCTTTATTCAGCACCAACCCCATGGCGAGGAGGGCGGCATCTCTCGGCGGAACGATAGAATAGGCGGGAATGAGCGGCATCTCTGGGCAGGCCTAAGAACTACTGCCTGGTTTCTGTGCCAGAATGACAAGATGAAATAAATCATCTGGGTACGAAATATACCGAAAATAAAAAATCATATGGGCAGTTTCCATAGTATTTAAATTTGAATCATAAAGAAACCAGACACCGCAAGTGATACTAAATTAGTTTTGTAGGAACTTTTTCACATACAGTGTTTGAACGCGCAGAGGTGAGTGCTGGTTGATTTATTATATTTGGTTTCACTAACTGCATTTTGGCTTTTAAATTACTTAATGAAATTAATTACATTGAGCTTAATTATTTGTGTCTTTGTTATTTTGGATTGTTTAAGGGGTTATTTGCAATTAACTCAATTATTTATCTTTCAATGTTTGTATTGGGGACTGTATGCCTAGGTGTAAATTCAAGGTGTAAATGATCTTTTGTTTCTTCTTATTCAATTTCTGTTTATAAGAAGAAAGTTTATGTTCAGATGGAGGTAACAATTACATCACACTTGTCGCCGCCAAAGATTCTAACGTATATAACATAACATATTTATAATTATGAGGATTGTATGTCTAAAATTGTTCAAGAAAAGTGCTAGTATAATAATTCAGCGCACTAATAGAGTATACTAAGAAACCACTAACTACCATTATACTTGTAGTCAAACGCCACCAGATGTCAACACCTCCCGACAACGCTATTTAATTTATAGTTATAAAATTTGCCACTAAATGATCCTACCGCTCAGGAATTGTTTCTTAATATTTACAAAAATTCGCACGAAATGTTTCACCTATCAGGGAAGAGTAAAAAGTTGTCCAGTATTTTTAAAAAGGTGGGACTTACTCTTTCTACCGATCCTGTTTGGAAGATTATCGAAGTTTTCAACGGCTCTGCTCCGGCAGAACTTATTGATAACGCAGGAAAGGCGATAGTTTGAAGAAAATCTGTTAACCGGAAGTGCATTTTTACTGCTTATTTCAGTTTTCCACGATTTTATCCACAATATCACCAACGAAATTTATTAAATTTGTTACACTAACAATGAAGACATATCATTTCTGTTGGGAACATTTTTCCGATAAAGTTCATATAAAGAAGTTTGGGGGAGGGGGAGTATATGGTTTCCTCAAAAAAGTCATTATATTAAGTTTTTTACATTCTTCTATTGATATAAAACTGAAGACTAACATTTAGTAAAAATTATAAGTTTGAAGAACATTTGTCAATTACAATTCTGTCAACAGCAATAAGAGAGAAAGTAGTGTGAGTGTTTCACACCAGACTTTTTTTGTTTATTATTAAAATTTATTATTGACTATTTAGGCGGCTGTGTATCTGGTTTTAAATCCGCTTCTTTATAGGTATATCCCGCATGTATTTCGAATTTTGTGGTCTCATACTTAACACTTCTCTGGAAAGTGTGTTTCATATGTTAATGTAATTATATTTAAAGTTATTAATTTTGTTGTAAGCAATTATCATTAGATAATTAAATATTCCTTTCTAATAATCTTACCTAAAATGATTTCTAACTCCAACAAATCAAGGCGAAAAAATTTGCAGTGAAGATAGATATAAATCCAATTATTTGATGGAAAAAGAATTATCGATATGAAGAGTTATTTGGTATTGTAATACTTCTCAAGATAAAAACTATATATATTAAGAAAAATGCTGAGTGCTATAGAGAAATCTTTCCATAAGAAATGGAGGCTGGATTAAAACAAATTAAATTCTAAGAATATAATCTCTAATATTTTTTAAGACCATATATACATCAAGTCCGTACCATTGGTCAGGTAACATAACTTACCTAATTCACTGCACAGGTAAAAGTAAGAATGATGTAACAATAATGGGAAAGTATTGTTACACGTTAAGTTCCATCTCACAAACCTTTACACGATGGTCATAAAGATAAAAAAAAAAAGGGCTGTTTAGGTAAAATAATAAGAATTATTTGTTTAAAAAAATTATAATACGAGGCTATGTGCACATTAAAACACCATATCTTACAGGACCAGCATCAATTAATTATTTACATTGTTTCATAATAAAATATTCTCAATACATAGTACACAAAAAAATTAGAAACTATTTTTAAAAAAATAAAATCAAAAAACAAAATAATCGCTGTACAAAACAACAATCTATACAAAATGTTTAAAAATTCTAAAAAATTTTTTTACAATTTTCTTGTTTAAAATAAAATAAAATTAAAGCAAAGTTTGTATTCTTATTATTAATTTTGTAAATAATATTTATAAATGATTGCTACCGGATGACGTGAAATAATGGCAAGAATGAGAATGAATAATTTCTTTATTTAAACAAATTTATAGACAATGTGATGAAATGGAGATGAGAACTTTTTTTTTTTTTTCCGAAAAGAGAAAACTAAATATTTGTGTGAATTTAACAATTTTTTGGGGGAAAAAAGAGGGAAAATAAAATAAAAATTAAAGATATTAGTAACAAGAGATAGTATATATATTTATATATATATATGAACAAGCACCTTCAATATGTACACATACCTGTCATTTGGTTTTATTTACTATTTAGATTATAATCATTTATCCTGTACCTCACTTTTTTTCTATTTATAAGTATTAAATAATTTTTGTTTTCAATATCAATTCCATTTTCTCTTCCAATCAGTATTAATACAAATTTATTTATTTATTTTGTTTGTGGTCTTTTTCAGGTTCAAACTTTACTGTTCAACTGATTATTTTTATTTAAAAAAGTAATAATAAAAATAAAAGTATTTTACTTACTAATTCCCTTAAAAAATTAAGTTTATTTTGTATATTAGTAAAAAAACTTTTCCACCGAGCAGGACTTTTGCTCTGAGATCATGGGGGGGGGGGGGGACAAGAAGTTATGTAAGTAATTTTAATGAAATCAGTTTTTTAATGGAAATAACTATAAACTAAGATGCAGGCACCCAGTTTTATAAACAGAAACTCTAAAGCACTAATTTTTTTTTTTCTGCACGCACATTTAATAAGGTCAATTAATTGTATGTGTAGGCTTGTTGCTAGTGAGAATTGTAAAACATTCTTACTCATACTTCATCAATTTTTTTTTTAAATTAACATTCAGTTTTAACAAAGGCCCACTCTGAAGATTACTTAATTAATGAAAATAAATAAATTTTATTATTAATTACTATTTTTAAAACAACTGGGTGTAAATAAAAACAAAACATGTAGTAAAAAATGTTTTTAACAAAAAAAATTCACAAAATATTTTAAAACGAATATAAAAAAATAAAAAAATTTATACATCGGTAATATAAAACTAATGGTCATGGTATTATTATTATTATTTTATTTTTTTTTTTAATAAACCTACACATACTTGCTCCAAATAAATATTAACTATTCTTAGGTTGATTATAAGGGCAAATGCTGATCTCCATAAATTTTTGTGAACTGTTGTCATCATATTACATGTATAATTAATGTACATTGTTATTTATACTTTATTAATTATAAATATCGCATATTAATTATAAATATCGCATATGTAATAAATATTATAATATATATATATATATTATGTATTTATACATTATATGTATATATATATATCATAAGTATATCATTAACAAACAAAATACATTTTTACAAATTAATTTAAAAACAATTTTTTTATTTGTACAAAATAAATAAATTAAGTTAGATTCTACTTCATATGTACGTATTAGATTATATAAATTATTTACAAGTTTATTTACATAAATACTTTAGAGGCAACAACACACACGCTGTATTGTACTTTGGACCGAGCAAAAGAAAAAAAACTACAAAGAACCAATAAACAAATATTATAAGGGATCAAGTTTTAAATCAATTGTGTTGAATGTAAAAATTACACTAACAATTTTATGGCAAAACATTAGCTGGTATGAAACAAGGAATACTCTTACTTTATTACTCGATCCATTTAAAAATAAACAAAAGAATTTTACTATACGCAAAAAGTATATATAAATTCGTTTAGGCCAACTTTATAATCATATTATATGAAACTATAAGTAATTTATAAAATGGTAATCTCAATATATCTTAAATTATCTTATAAAAACAGTACAAATAATGCAACACATTTAAATATATGACACTATAGAACACACAATATTTACAAAAATATTTCATTGATCGTACAATACAGTAATTGACATTTGTACACTATTATTTTGTTTCCCGTTGCACTTATACAAATCAACTATCATCTATTGATTTTTTATTTCTATTTTAATAATACACTGTGCAAAATATACATTCACTAAATAAACTGGGACGCCCCAAGGAAATTTCTACAATTAACATTATAAATTTAGCAATAACGTACACATATAACTCTTTTATCATTTAAAATTGTACAAGTTTTATTTTCTTTTATTTTTTTTTTTAAATAGATTTTGTAAATATTATTTACATTTATAAAAAGCTCACTTTGAGTGTGCTGTGAAAAATTCACTTGGTGACAACAACATATCACTTTTTTTTGTAAAACTGATTTGATAATGTCAGATCGAACAACAAATAACAAAAATATATATAAAAAAAATTATACCCTTAGGCTTTGAGCGTTCATCACCTTACCTCACAATCTTTGCTAAGCGGTATACTAGTTGGCGGAGGATGTGATGTCTGGTCATTTACATCTCCGCTACTTACCACGTCATTAAGTGTTGTCTTTGAATTATCACTATTATTACTACTACAACTAGTACCACTAGGTTTCATCTTGTAACCTTTTTCACATCGCGACAATTTCAATCTAATCGGCGTTGTTTTACACGTCCGCACATTATTCACATCACCACCTCTACACTCACTAGTTCTTTCCGGTGAAGTCCGTTTATCATCAGAATGAGACGGTGGATCGTGTGGCGGATTCGGAGGAGGTGTAGAAGAGGCAGAAGGATCATCAGGCCTTTTAAACCTGATGATTAGTCGTGGTGTGGTATCATCGTTTGCTATTACCTGGACTTCTTCATAATCTCTCTTCCTTTTCTTTGTACCAACATCTACTACCTTATCTTCTTCGTCAAAGTCAGCCATTACCATTCTTCTAAATTTCATGCTTTCTCTCTTTAACTCTTCAACAGAAGGACCAGAACTTTGATTCCCACCTCCACTGCTTCCAGTTGTTATTCTTTTCTTTGGTGGTCTCACCCTTAAATTTTTTCTGTCATCATTACTCATTGTAGATACACTAAGTTGACTTCCAGTATCTGCGCCACCTATCTTTATCTTAAGTTTAGGCGCAGTTCCAGATATTGGTACGCTTTTATTTGCACCTCTACCTCTTCTCTTTACAACAGGCTGATTATTTTCACTTGATATATTACTGCTAGAAATACTTTTTCTTCTTTCAATATCACTATTATCATAACTTCCCTTTTCCCTACCTTTTCTTTTCTTTTCCATGTTCGCATCTACAACCGCCTTATAATCCTCTCTGGTTGGTATGCTCGTCATAGAAGCAACAGCTTTTGGTATTGTAATGACATTTCTACTAACAAGAGGATCCTGTGTGGGTGCAACTGGTGTCACATTACTTGTAGTTTCGTCCATGTTCATATCTTGTGTCCAATATTGTCTAAGAAGTTCTTTCTTTCTCATTCTTCGCAGATTAGATGTACCTGTTGAACTGACAGCACTGGACACTGTTACCGGTGGTTCACTTTGACTGATATTATTTATGGTAGGTCGCGGTACTATTGAAGCAGATGTATAGTTAGCATCAAGGAAAGGACCTTTGATTTTTACTTTTAGCTGGTTCCTAGAATCTTGTTTACTAGAAGGGTCTTCAGTGACAATTGCTAAAGAAGGCTCTTCCAAAGGCTTGGCAACGTTCACTGATTTGAGGTTCTGAATTTCCTCTTCGAGTTCTTCATCATAATCTCTAACGGGTTCGTTATTACTAGGAGGAACGTAATGATCAATGGTATGGTTATGGTAAGTACTTCCACTAGTAGTAGAAGGATCGTATGAACTGTAAGTCCTCATGTCTACTGGCCCAGGTAAAAGTGGTTGCACTATATCAACCCTGGATGTTTCAACTACGGGCCTAGTATCTGTTCTTACACTAGGGCTAGGAGGCCTTAGATCTCTTATATCACTGTAACTTCTACTTTTTGGGCTAGTTAGGTTTGGTGATTGTGAGCAATCTTTCGTAAAATATTCCTTCTTTTCATGGATATCAGAAGATTTACGTCGTTCCCTCATTGCCCTCAAATTTTCTAAACTATCCCTATCTTCATCGTCATCAAAGTCGAAGTCATATACTGTTCCAACGAGCTTGCTATGAATCGTGTCAGAGTGCATTGAGTGGCCCCGGCCTCTACCCCTTCCACGTCCTCGACCTCTTTGTCCTCCACGCCCTGGTGGCCTCCCTCTCTTGCCTCCTCCTTCTTTTCCTCCTCGTGCTGCCAACTGTCGTGGAGATTTACCAGGTGATTTCGCTGGTGATTTACCCATTTGTGCGGGAGATTTTCCCTGTTGGGCAGGTGATTTTCCTTGCTGGGCTATAAATCTCGCAGAGGTTCTTGTAGGTTTGGACGGAGATTTCTTTCCAGGTTTAGGTGTGGCTGGCTCTTCAGATGACACCGAAGGAGGCGGTTGGTGATTATAAACGTCGGTATTTTGAGCGGGTGATTCAAGAGAGTGTGCAGCTACTTGTTGACAACTATCTGGAGGAAACGGAAGTGGAGTCAGTGGAGGATCCTGCATTGTCTGGTTGGTAGAAACTAGACCCGCAGTTATAGCCATGTTATGAGAAGAAGCTGTGAATGCCGCGGAGCAAGATGGAGGAGGCGGAGGCATATGAATGCCAGGTTCTTCGGTTGGTTTGTTAACAAGCGTATGTTGAGAACTGTACGGTGCTGAGAAGTTCGGTGGAAATATCGGTGGAGGGCCTGCGGGAAATGGCATCTGAGTGCAAGCGGTGGTCTGGAAAATTGGTACACCACCAACGGCAAAACCTGGTGTTTCTTGAAAATGAAACTGATTAGGATTTGCCAAGTGACATGGATTATAGGTCATACCAGTCTGAAGACCTTGAAACGGTAATAACTCAGGTATTATAGGAGGAGCTGCAGTTGGAGGTGGCATTATGATATCATCGTGTTTTGGCTGTTCAATTTCTTCACGATGCTCTGAAGATGATGTAGATGATACTGAAGAGGTTTCGGAATGCCTGGAAGGCATAATTTCACTGTCTGCCCATTTATTTCTGTAAGGAGAAGAAACTGGATCATAGGAGTGCACACTAGCAGAAATACTGGGAGGCACCCACCTTTCGTCAGCCTGGGCGCTATTGCTTCTATCCAATTTCTCACGACCTGGCACCTTGCCTACTTCCAGTGGTAGACTGTAAGTTGGGTACTGATAATGATCACTATTTTCGTAAGACGGCACGTCATGCTTTTCAGATGCTCCTACCTGCTGTAAAATATGTTGTTCAGCGGACATTCTCATAACGGCCTCATCCATAATAGGTTTTATCATATTCATTGTATGTTCCATCACATCTACATCTAATGCCTTATGTTCACTCAAGTCGATTTCAGTGTTTTGTTTTATCTCTTCTGGTATTGTTGGTGCTATGAGTTCAATAGGTTCTTCAGAAGTAATATTGGTTATGGCAGGCTCCAGTTTTGTTTCAAGTTTTGGCGGTGTCTTGATATGTTCCAAAGGAGGTGGTTGCTCATCTACCTGAGAGGATTCCTCTTCGACTGTTGGAGTTGGAGGTGGGTGAACTGATTGGGGTTCATTTAAATCATCATCATTCACATCTGACTGAGATTTCTTTGCATAACCCATTCTTAATTTATGAACTAAATTTAAAGTTTCCCTGGCATTATCTTCTTTGGATTCCATTTTAAATAGGAAATCATTATTAAATGAAAATGATACTGGAGGTGCACTCTCTTGAGAATCTCTGGCAATATTAAAACTATCTTCATTCACTGTTTCATCAACTGCTAAAATATCATGGTCAAAATCAAAAAGTTCTTCAACTGCATCTTTAGTTGGAGGCTGCGGCGAAAATATTGATCTTTGTTGATAGGTTGGCCCTGCTGATAACGAAGAAGTTCTGGATCTAACCTTCTTTGACTCATTTCCAACGTTCTCGGCTGTTTCTGAAACTGGAGGGAAGTTAAGATTCTCTGATTCAAGTTTACAAGTACTGGAGAAATTTAGACTATCTAGTTTATCTAAGTGAGGGAGAGGTTCGGAAACTACTGTTTTATAAACTGATGCATCGTCCTGTATATTTGTTGGCGATAAAACAGGCAAAGAGGATTTAACTTGCAAATTGAGATCTGTACTAGTCATTTGATTATTGTTGCCTACTGTTCCATCTTTAATTACTTCTTCCTCTTCTTCTTTTTTCTCAACAAAGGTTTCAGGTACTGGAGAAAATAAACTTCTAGGTATATGCTTAAGCTGTTTTTCTGGAGAAGGTGCTCTTTCAGGTACAGAAGCTTCTTCTTTTACTGTTTCCACACTACTGTTTAATTTTGTCCATGACTTTTCTTCAATTCTATCATTTTTGTTTTCATCAGTTAGGAATTCTTTTTCTTTGGTAATGGCTTCCTTCATAGCCTTTTCAGGTGATTTAGTTATGCAGACATCTGGGGATTTATGCATTTCTTTACTACTCTCCCGTTTTTGATGTTCCTTTACAAGCTTATCTCTTTTTTCGAACAACCTATCTAGAGATTTTTTAGATGTGCTCTTACCTGACAGATCTCTTCCGGCTTTCCTTTCAGCTATTTCTCTCTCCAGTACACTTGTAAGCGCGTGAGGATCAGATTTCTTACATGGCGAAATCGATCCTACCTTCTTATCAGTTTTCTTGCTCGGAGTTGGAGAAAGTCGGGATCTGGTAAACTCTTCAGAGACAGTAGTAATACTCTCTGGCCTGACAGGAGTTGATTTCCTCTCGTTGACTGGGCTGATTTTCTCAAGATCATCCGGTTTTCTCTTTCTTCCTTGGGAATGATCTTTTTTGAGCTGGATATCTCCTTTTTCACCCTCTTGACTTGGGTGAGATTTTCGACTGCTTCCTGTACTGCTGGTGATGGTCTCTTTAGACGGACATTCGACCTTGTTATTAGACTCCTTTGCTTTAGAGGGCCCTGGGAATTTATCTCCTTTAGAAATAATTGATTTTCCTTTTCGTATACTTTTTTCTCGTGATGATTCTTCTCTCTCAGTAGGCGGCTGCTGAAATTCGAGTTCAGGCCGCCCATCGGAAGTTTTAAGCTTCTTCTCAGGCGTTTTCCTCAATTTCTTGTTAGTCGCTACTTTAGAGATAGAATCATCTTTACGAATTTCTATGGACTTACTTTCTCCTTGTTTTGAGGAAGGCACCTTAGTTTTTGGTGCTTCCGATTTTTTAGGAATTACTACTTTGGCGGAAGATTCTTCAGACTCAGAAGTACTGGAGGTAGAGCTACTATGAACTGAATGTTTTCCTTTCTCCAGAAAAGAACTAACTTCAAATTTCTTTTGGGTGGGCTTCTTCTCAGCAGGTTTGACTTTCTTTTCCTCTTTAGGTAATACGGGAAGGTCAAAAAGATTTTTCTTATCCAATGGAAGTCTAGTCATTGGGGGCGTGGCCTTCTTTTCTTCTTCCTCTTCATTTGCACTTTCCGAACTAGAAGAACTTGAAGTAGATGTTGAGCCCGAACTTGAACTGCTTGATGATGAAGAAGATGAAGATGAAACTGATGTTTTTGGAGTTTTTCTTCCTTTTAAATCTTGTGGCTTGATTATCTTTTTATTCTTATCAGCTTCTTGTTCCTTCTTTACCACCGGTTTTGTGATTTCTTCTTTCTTTGCTTTAACTGGTTCAATTGCTTTTTGTTTTATAGGATCAGTTTCATTTTCAGGTCCTGTGGGAGGTTTATGAAGACCACTTTTGATATGTTCGGCTGCTTTCTTAGCTGCTTGCCTTTGTGGAACATAAGATAGTATGTCCGGATCATAATCCTTATCAAAATCATATATATCATTAGAAGAAGATTTAGATTTATCTTCTTTGATATATTTACCATCCTTATTTGCTTCTTTATTTTTAACTTTTAAGGTCTTTAATTTCTGTTTCTCCTCAATCGGAGATGTACTTTTGGCTGTTTCTTGTTCCGAAAGGCTTTGTTCCAGCTTTTTAGTATGTGCTGTACGTATGCTTTCTGTCGCCTTTTTGGCTGCTTGCCTCTGAGGCACAATAAGTTCAGATGGAGCAGATTCTTTACTTGACTTTTTGGAAGCAGTTGAATTGTCTTTACTTTTGTAATATTCATCATCCATGGAACTATCAGCTGCAACGATGAGTGGGGCTTTGCAGTTAGGTTTCGTAGGTGTTTTTCGTCCTGTTTTCTTCTTATTGATTGCTGTGAACTCTTTCACCGCAGCTTTCGTTCTTACGGCATGTGAAGTATCATTTCTGTCCTCCTTCTGTGATGAATCAGTATCTGAATCTGAATATATGTCAGCTGTAGTTCGACGACTATGAGCAAATGTGAGTATATCGTCACTATCATCAGTAATGCTGCGATCTCCAAGCTCCTTTTCCATCTGTCGTAACGACTTATTTCTACGTGTGCCCCATTTATCTTCATCCTCTGTAGAGGTGTCATTGGTAACCCTGGAAATAATTCTCTTCTTTAAACGTTTACCTTTCTTGTTATTAACACCTGATCCATCACTTGACTGGCTATCTATTCGTTTGATATCAGGTTCGCTACCACTAGACATACTAGTGTAAATATTTCTACGACGCTCTAGTCCTCCGTTAACATACATTTTCTTGTAAGGGTTTTCAGTCATTCGTTTTCTCATTCCATTTCTATCAGTTCTGATTTTATCTTCAGGCGTAGGTGATGACACTCCAGCTATTCTAGCTAGTACTGTTTCAAAATCAGTTGACAATTCTGGTGCATCTTTGTGTGAATATAAGCGGTCATAGATAGATGGACCATGATTTGCTTCCTTTACAGCCGTCAATTCAGCTGAACTAAGGCAGTAGGATGATTCAGACAGCACGGCAATCTGCTTATGGAATGTCTGCTCTCGCATTCTGAAGAAAGTTCTAGATAATTTTTCTCTTCGACTGACCATGTAGCACAAGTTACGTACCTAAAAAAAAAACAAAAAACATAAAGAATTAATTAATATTAGACTCAAGTGTATAATAATGCTTTATCTATCTAAATTTATTTGTAGTAAGTATAGAATCAGAATAGAAGCGAAGGTTTTCTGAGAAAAATTAAATTTTTCTAAAATAAATTAAAAGACTAAAAATAAAAATAATGTGAAATCACCCTTTCCAAATCTTGTCTTAGCTGGACGAACATCTTCATTTTATCAAGGTCAGCCTGTTCATGATGACTTGTCAGAAAATCAGCGTCGTGATGACTGGGTGGTGCTAATAGAGGTTTATTGCTCCCAGAACGCCTCTTTAATACCCAGTAATTATAAATTGAAACAGCTGCTTCTTGGTCCACATCGTGATGTACACAGGACACATCATTGGCGCTAACATGTTTCTCAAACTCTGCCTCAATCTCAGCCAACCTATGGAAGTACATTAAACATAATCAAATGAAGATATAACTAATCATGTTCAATATTGAAATTTTGTTTTTGCAATTTATACTCTTAGCGTTCCTAAACGACGTTCCGTGAAAATCCGTGAAACATGGTGCAGCTACACATTCCACACTTTGCTGTAGATTGTGCTATCGCTGGAAGTGGGAATGAAATCTAATTGATTTAATTAGAGACTTAAAACAAAAATATAAAGAACTGCCCTTAAATGATTTCTGGACAAATGTAATACGAGAATACCCCCAATATATTAAAACTATCATCTATTCGCGTTATCCTTCCTTTTAAAACAATATTATGAGGCAGGATTATAGGTTGCAACCAAATAAAATAAAATAAAAACAGACTCAAGCTTGGAAGTCAGGTTTTTTTTATTTATTTATTTATTTATTTATTTTTTTATTAAAAGATTACACCGAAGTCTCTAGGAATATTTTAATAAGCTAGTTTATTTAACTATTTTCGTGGGTAAACATAATTAAAATTTGAATTTTTTTTTTTACTCATATATATTTGCATAATTTTTCTATTATTATCAATCAATTCTCCCACTAATACCGATCATTGTAAGTATCAGCAATTTTAACATTTGACAAGGTGGTCCTTAACTTTTCAAACAACCTAAATGTCCGCCATAGGAAAAGTTTAGGAAACGCTGCTCTAAATATAAGCACTTTTCTACCAGTCATTTTTGCCAAGTGCTTATCTTTGACTGACTTAGCTTCCATTCATAAAAGTATATATTTCTGCCATGGTGCCTTTGAACTGACTTAGCTTCTTTCATCTAAAAATTATATAATGTTCAAGCAGACAGTTGTTTCGGCAGCATATAAATTCTTGAATATTTATAAAAGTGATGAAGTCTTCTCATTCAAAATAGAAAATATATTCTATATTATATATACTATTCTTCTCAAAAATATAAGATAGGATAAAAATGCAATGATGTACGAGTATTTTATGGATTATTTAAATCAAGCAAGTCAAAATTTAATTACTAGGTTCTTAATTTGTTATTAACAAAGAACTGAAATTTACTTTAAAAGCAAAATAAATTTTCAGTAAAGGTACTTGAACAATAGAACAACATTTCTTTAAATAAGTTCACCTCGGAATTATATTTCTTTAATTTATTTGGCTGTACTATTAGGTTTCTATGCAGTAGTACATTCTGCATAATATAATCCAACCTTATTGTAATAAAAAAATAATGAAATTAATCGTTAAAAATTGTTTAATTTCTATAAAATACATACAAAGATATCAACGTTATATTCATGGTAATTTCATATTGTGGCGAATTATTTGGAAAAAATAACACATGTATTCATAAAACATTATTGCATATGGTTTAGCGGGGAGCGGTGGAATGGAAGCGAGACAGATAAAAAAATATCGAAAGAAAAAGTGATTTATAACGGTTGCGCGATTATCTTGTTTATTTTTGTTTTCAGCGTTTATAAGCGATTATGTAAGTTCATAAAAGTAACAATAAAATGTAATTATTTTTTTCACTCATAGCTTGGTAGCTAAAGTTATTTATAGAAGATAGTGGACACGCTAAGTACCAAAAGCACAAAACACTGGTGTCAGAAATGGGATCGGATGAGACACGCATATTCTATACAGAAGTGCAGAAGGTAAGAAAGAAAAAAAATTATAAATATAATAAAATAAAAACAATTGTGGCCACATGTAAAGTCAAGTGGGATGTGATGTGAAGAAATTATAATGACAAATGATACCTCAGTTACCTAATTTCAAGATCCCACCTTTCCTTTGTAAACTTAGGCCCTCAAAACATTAATAGTTTCACTGTCAGATCTTAATTTTATATTTAGCAGGTTTAATAGCTTGAGGGGATTAATTACATTTTCATTAGAATACAATTTGGAAAGAACTCTCCCATTTGCCCAATTCATTTTTATGTCTTACTTTTTAACGCAAGTTCTTATAATCAATCGAGCACACGAGTTATCCAACAAAATTTTACCATCAACAGGCAGGAAAAATTCTATGCCCTGATTTTTATATCACAGATTTTTACCTTTTCTCCAAGTGATCGATAAACTCCCACCCATACTTTAAATGTTGAGCAATCTTTTCCTTTCTTCAATCTTTTAAATGTTGAGTTAACTTTTTCTTAATTTCACTTTTTATATCAAGAATTCATCCTAGTGCGTATTGTATGACATTGGCAGCAAAAAACGACCAAGTTGCTTTTAGTGGTTGTAAGTTCCAGACTTTTTTATGTTCATTTGAAAACAATTGTTTAAACATTTTCATTTACCACATCTTCACCACTGTTCGAAATGTCAAATCTGTCACTTTCATATGTGATTTTCAAATTCATAAAGCGTGACTCCTGTAGAAATTTCCATAAGAACTTGTATTTCTGCGTACTTATTTCATATGAAACAAAAATTACACTAACTCTGATCTTTTCTTACCTAAAATTCAAACCAACAGGCATAATAGTCTTGACCTGCAAGACTGCGATAATTTGCAAATCTTACTATGAAGGTATCTAGCTGGAATGTTCAAAGAATATGATTCTGTGGTGTTTTTATTACAATATTTTAGTGATACATACTTTTATACAGACAGCTTCTCAGTCGAATACTGGCAAATAAACAATATTCGTAGATATGGGCCAACAAACATAATAAAATGAAATGATGAATACCTTCGACGTGATATCCAATTACTATTTTAGATGAAACTGACTAAAAATTATATAAAATCTTTTGGCATTTTTAGTTTTATCAAGTAAATTAATGATTACTTGATACATTCCTCCATTATATACATTTATAAAACAAAAAACATTCCCACTACTTTCTATAACTACAATTCATACTTTTCGTGTACACTGCACAGATCGTTTCCTAGAGTTACACTCACTAGGGCTGACGAGATCATGTCCAAAAGGTACAGTACTCTAGTTAGGGTTAATCTACAAGATAGATAAAGTGATGTCAAGGTAGAGAGAGTGTGGAGTTAGCACGCTTGAAATTGCACAATTAGATAACGTTCCCATTTTATGTATCCGCTAAATACAGCTTTTTCTTAAATCTGTTTTTTAAATTCAGGCTTTTAAACAAACCAGATAGTGATGCTTTAAACTTGGTAAACTAATAGAGAAAATAGTGACAATCGAAAGAAAAACTTTCAAGAAATAGATTTTCTTCAAATTCAGAATTTTATAACAAATTTAATTTATCATTTAATAGATGGTAAAAGCATACAAAACACATTGAAATGGGACACTTAACAAGAATTCTAACGACACCCCCTTCCATAGCGCCCCTAAAATCATTTTTTTCAGAAAATATTTCAAATAAAAGTGGTTTATTTAAAATAAAAGGCCTTCGAATGATTAAGTAGTATGCCAAGTTTAAATGAACGATCTGATGTTTTCAAGTAAACCACGGGTAACTAAAAAAAATCATTAAGAAAATTCAGTCTCCGGCAGTGGCGGCTACTGGTATTCGCGATTGCGCGACTGAACCCCCAACTATTTGAAGAAAAAAAGTAAAAAATTAAATAAAAAAGTAGCAAAATTTTCTTATTTGATTTTATTTTCTTTCATATTTCAATTTCAAAAAAAATATTTTCATTTTTATATTAGTTAGGAACATAAGTCACACCAAAAAATGTATATACTATAAGTATTGTACAAAAATTGTGTAATCTATAAAGTATTAATGAAAAAGAAGTAGTACAATCGGAGAGTCAGACATAAAAGAATAGGAACGTATATCAGTACAGGAGCTGCTTTAATATGTTCGTACAATGAATTGTACACTTAGTGAATTGCATGTGTATCAGGAGATGTATAAAAAAGTAGGAAGCAGGGGGTTCACAGTTGGGAGTCGCGCTGGAGAATTTAGTATATATATATATGTATATATAAAAAATTTCTTTGTGTTAGTATAGAAAAGTGTATGTTTTTATTAACTTTTTTCAAAAAGAGTAGGGGTTACAAGCGCGATGAACATTACTTACGATCTACAACGAACATACCCGATCTTACCCGGAGTTAAAAAAGTTTTTAGCAAATGTTCTCTGTGTGCGTGTGTGTGTGTGTGCGCCTGTGTGCGTGCACGGGTGTGTGTATATGTATGTGAACACCATAGCTCAAAAACGAAAAACCGTAGAAAGTTGAAACTTAATATTCCGTTTAGGTATCACCATGAGATCTGACCCTACGTTATCTGTCGAAATTCCTCAACCGGAAGTACCACTTTACTACTTGATTTTTTTACTTTTTTGCAATTTTCTCAAAAATGGCTCCGACGATTTTCTTGAAATTTGGTATATGAACTATACATGCAAAGATCTACAACTTCTATTTGAAACATTTCTCCGGAAAAATTCATTTAAAGGCAGTTTTGAAGGAGGGGTTGGGTTAGGTTTCAATCTAAAGTTCTATTTCGGTTCGCTATACAATTCTGTCATCTAAATAATATTAATAAGAATATAATATGTTGTTGAAATTCCGAGTTTGAAAAAAATCGGATAACCGGAAGTGCGTTTACTTTACCACTTTACTAAATGATTTTTTCACTTTTTCGCCATTTTCTCAAAAATTGCTCCGATAATTTTCTTGAATCTTCTTATATAAACTAAACATACAAAGATCTAAAACTTTTATTTGAAACATTTGTCTGGTAAAATTCATTTAAGTGCACTTTTAGGGGAGGGATTATATTTATATTATTCTCTAAAGTGCTCTCATATTTGATTATACAATTCTATCATCCAAACAAAATTAATTAGAAATAAATAGATGGCCAAAATTCTGAGTCTCAAGAAAATAGTAAACCGGAAGTGCGCTTTTACTGAACATTTTTTTCAGTTTTCGAAGAATTTCATTAAATTTGGTACACAACCTATAAAATTTGTCAATTATAATTTTGAGAACTGAGTAATGGTCATGCCGCCTGAGCCTTCTCAGTGCACTGCCGGCCTCCGGAAGGTGTTCTCTCGTTACAGACAACACTGCCCATCACCGGACAGTGTGCTGTAAGAGCTCCTAGGAAGAAAAACCTAAGGGCAGCACAGCTGGACTCGAACCCGAGTCCTCCGCGTGGGAGTCCAATGCACTATCCACTGAGCTAATAGATTTATTCTTAATTTAACATATTTAATTGTAGGAGAGGGATGCAAGTTTTTACCTGGCTCCTGGCTTACTTCGTGATTTTTAACTAGCCAAGCTACTAATTATGATAGGTAATGTAAGTATTTAAAAAAAAAAGTTGAACCCCCACATATCCAAGTCACGAGCCGCCACTGGTCTCCGGCCAATCGAAACATGAGGTTTTGCAATATATTTACATTTTTGAGAAAAATCCATCCAGTACAGCGATACTTCCGGTTGAGAATTTTGACTGATAACTTCCTCAGGATCTCATGATGTTAGCCAAACAGGATGCCAAGTTTGAACTTTCATTTTTGGTTACGCTACTTTTACACACACTCACAGACACACACACACCGATTTCTCATACACTTTTTCGGTTCAGGAAACCTGTCTTTCCGGTGAAAATTCAACTTTGAAAATTTGATATAATCGCAAAAATAAAATTCATTTCAGATCTGGTCACTGCAGACTGGTAATGCTATGCCGACTCCTACATATATAACTGGCAATAAAAGGAAAAAAAACATTGTATATAAGGGTTACTAACTTGGCAGCTCTTGCTTGGTTCTTTTCTTCAGAGGTCATATCTTTTCTCTTCTTTCTTTTACAATCATCATCTTCAGATGTTGATCCACAGTGATCCTTTTTAGGAGTTACACTATGTTTTTCACAGTAAGACTACAAAATTAACAGAGGTTGAAAGTATTGTCACCAACAAAAATGTGTCAAAATAAAGAAAGCCAATATAATAATAGACAATATTCTTTGTGTTTTTTAATGACTAAATGGGATACAACTTCACATGTTTTCCAAGACAAAAGAGGAAAAATATTGTAACTTTTTCCAATTGTGTCATTAGACCCTTTAAAATTATATTTTGCCAACTGCTTTTATAATACTAGATTGGCCGAAAAAGTTTATTACATTCCCATCAGAATATATTTTATTAAATAAAAAGAAACTCACTCTTAGTTTTACACCATCATCAGCATTTTCGTCTTCAATAATTGCTCGCATTTCTAGACCATGTTTGAATGCACATGTAACGTGGTATGCCACTTTACATGTTTTCACCGAACACTGAATGCAAGCGCCCACCCTTTCTCTACACAGTACACAGATTAGTGCCCATCGACTTTGCTGTTAACATAACAAAATACAAAAACTTCCATCATACGATGATTAAGTAGCAAACCGCTTGCAAATACAAAAGATTATTTACATTTTTTATTTTAAAAAGCATAAATTCTACCTTTGAAATTACTAATTACCACAGAAAACACTCACAAAATAATTAACTTTGTGTTGAATGTATTAAAATTGATATAAAATTAATATTCTCTTAAAACACAATAAGCAGTTTATATTACTGGGGTGTAACAAAAGTCTGTGCGTTTATTTTTCTCTTTTATACAGACTTTATTAAAAGTTGCTTTACTAATCACTAATTTATTAAAAGTTTCTTATTAGGTACTCCTTTTACTCTAAGTTTATGCTTGTATCAGCTTTTGGAAAGATCTATGCGATTCGTGAGCGATTTAAGAAACGATCTTGAATCTAGAAATTCGGGCGATTTTGCGTCACTACTTTACAAAAAAGGCTACTGTCACAAACATTGCTTCCGAAATTAATGAACTAGAGAGGGAAAGGCTCTGTACAGAACATTGGCTGCACAGATCTGATCCAAAAAATTTATAGAGAGTGATATGAGTCTGAAAAGTAAAGCTTCATCCAGGACGTTCTCTCTCCTTCAGTTTCAGCACTTCTAGGTGGAAAACTGCCAGGTGGATTAGGACTGTCCAGTGAACTATAAGCCACCTATGAGAGCCGCCATAGTTCTCAGAAGCTGACGCGAAACATCCACATCAATTTACTCCCCAACAAGTCGCACGCCAGTTGAAGTCTTCAAACCCCGAGTGATTTTCGTTTCATCAAACGAAATATTAAGGATGTTTGGAGTTATTTCTTCAGATTAGGGACATGAGAAGCAGATCTTTTATTTTGTTTTTAATAGTAATTCTTAAATAATTTAGACTAAAAGTGCAAACATAAGTAATTATAAGCTGTCGGCTTATAGGTAAGAATATTTTCCTTTCACAGAATATTCTTTCTCTATCCTCTACCTATATTATAAAGAACGTACCTATTCCAATTCAAAGTTTTTTTTATTCGTTTCGATATCAATTTTGTTGGTTTTCATTACTTCTGCCGTTAACTGCCTATGTTGATATATCTACATATCTTAAAGAGAAAAAAAGTTTTTGTAGAAGGAAAGGGAATTTTATATATATATATATATCAGCATAGGGACTCCATCGGTGAAGATCCAGCACCATGATAAAATTGCAGAACTTATTTAACGGTGGCTTCTAGATGCTAATGCCAAAACCGTGATTGCAGGTAACGCGACGTGCTGATCCCACCGCTGCCGCCGCCGATAAAAATATTAATATTTGGGAAATGAAAATATCAGGACTTCTGTACATAGCGTCGGAAATACGAATGAAAAGCTGGCAGGGTAATTAACTTTCAAAAAGGTTAATACTTATATTTTCACTAAATTATTTAGTATTAAATAAAATTTACAAATGAAATCAAGAACGCACTCTAGAAATTCTCTATACAATAAATATTACGACTCTGATTATTAAATTGTTACTAATATTCTTTGTAATATTTGATTTGATTAGCACTACTTACAGGAATGCTGGATATTTTTGTTATTGGCTCCATCTTCTCTACACAGCCAATAGAAACCTCAGGGATCCAAAGAGCACAAGAAACGTGAGCCCATTTATGGCCTGATCGAGTACATTTCATAGCGCCTCCTTTGTTGGGACATAATACACATTCCGGACGTTGGCCTACAGCACAAGTCCTACAAAGCCACTGTCCAGATGGAATGGCTGTTATCCCATAACAGGCCTGATGCACGCAAATATTACAACTATCGCAGAATACCATTTCATTCCCCTCCTCCGAATCCGGCTGAAAAATTAAGAATTGTAAGTTTATTTCAAGTCAGGAAAAACAAGTAAACATCAAATACTAAATAGCATTTTTGGGATAGATACCAGTCCTCTAAAGAAGCTGCTTCATTTGTGCTATATACGATAATTCGCCATTTTTTAATTTCTTACTAATTTAAGTTTTAAACGTCAAAAATTTCCTCACTAGGAATAAGGAATTAATTCCTTGAAAATACTTTTAAATGAAGTTATATTTAAAAAAAAAATACTCAAAAACAAAAAATTGAAAAAATTTTGACTGTAAACACTATAATATAATTGCATTCTTGACTTACAGATCTGCAAACATCACAAATAACATTTTCATCAAATTCTATCCCAAGACCTTCTTCTGATTTGATCAAGTTTTGCACTTTGTCCCAACATCTAATTTCCAATTCTTCAATTATTCTTTCCAATTGATCCTCTTTTATAGGATGATATCCTAAATTTTTATAAAAGATAACTTCATTAGAAATCATTTTTCTTTTCATAATTTTCAATCACTACTTCAATAACAAATACAAATAACGTAAAGAAAGTGCTACATAGAACAGCATTTTAATGTTATTTAATAAGAGAAATTTAGTTAATGTTTAAGATAATATAAAATCTAAAGAAATTTTGTTCTCCATAAAATATATTGATTAAAGAAATTATTTTATTAGGCCATTATCCATTTTGTACATCTAGCCGAATTGCAATGCCATTATTTCCTTAATTTTGAGATATTCAATTTAAAAATAAATAACAATGAGATGTTTGTACAGCAATGGCCAGAGGAGTAACTCCTGTGGTCATAAATAAATTTGTACTTACCCATCGCGGCTCTCTCGCCATTAATAATTTTAAGCCACGCAAGATCACAGTTATCCAAATCATACGAACATACTTTTTCCGCTTTAGATGGAATTGGGGATAAGTAATGTTCGTCTGGTTTAAAATCTTCATTTTTTGTTATTTTAATATATTTTGATTTAGGCCTGAAAAATTGTAAGAGTTAAATAGTAAAGAAATTACAAAGAGTGAAATCTTTAAGTCAAGGAAAGGTCAATTAAAAACTTTTACTGTAGGTAATAATTGTGTTTACTACTATTATTTAACAGTAATTATAGGCCCATCTCAAGCTTAAAAAAAAAAATTATTCTAACAATTATTGATTGTAAAAAAATATATTAAACTCCTAATTAATAAACATGTTAAAAATAGTTAAATTAAAAAAAGGAAAAACAAAAGCCTACTAACAGCCTAAAATCATGATGGTGTCTAACTGAAGAAGCCTGGGAGACCACAGTAACACTGGCCCTGGGCAGGGAGTCTGGATTCACTGGTACTTGGACACCCTTTTCCCATTCTTGTTTCCATTGATCAGTAATTATCCAGTACTCATCTGCTGATAAGGGCTCAGAATCAGGCAACTTCATTGCACTAATAAGGTCCTTTCGAAATAACTGAAACACAAAAATATGTGTTTAATTTTAAATTCAATATTCCATTCTTCCAATATAAATGGTCTGATAAACAGAAATTCCATGGTCATTTCGGTCTCTTTAACAAATCAAAGAGTTTAACTTGAACTGCATACTGCTTAAACCGGATCATCTCTAAAAGTAAATATGAACTAGATCTATATAGGCCTATCGACTTCACTTGCTGGGCTTTAAGAAAAGCTTACTTTTATAACACGAAACATTACTTGCAGGACAAACATCAAACATAAACTCTAGGTTTCAATTTACCCACGTTAAAATACTTTTTGTTAGATTAGAAGTAAGATAAACCAATAATGCACCTCGCCCAAAGGGATATTCTATCCCAAACATGTTCAAGAAGGTTTAAATTGGGAGAACGAGTTGACCAAGCCGAAGTTTCTAAGAATTCTCTTAGCAAAAAGGTTTGATAAAGTCTTGCAATATGAGCTTAGTTTTACAACAATGTCAATGTCCTGCTGGAAGATGACACAGCAAGACTTTTATCGTGGAACAAAACTGTTTAAGATCTGGTTGATATCTTGAGCTTTGAACCTCATTGGATAAAGAAAGAGATGACTAAACTTAATGCCTATGCCACTCCATACCATTGCAGCTGGTGCAATCTCGAGCAGCAAACTTAAAATTGTTCTATTCGCCTCAGAATCGTATTACTGTCAATCTTCCATCAATTTGAAACAGACAGAAACAGGATTCGTCGTTGAATGTTTTCGTCATTAAAAATGTGATTCCATCGTTACCCAATGCCCCTGAGACCATCTCTCATCTATAGCAGTATTAAATGTCCACAGAGTAGCCACAGATCTGAGCCAATGTTTCAATCGAAACAGTAATTATTATTTAACACTTCCTTGAGGTTCGCCAAATACGAGATTCGCCCTTCTTTCTCGTTTGTGAATCTGCAAAATGCATTCAATTTGAAGAGCTATAGTCAGCACTTGACAGCAATGTCTTTTTTCAGTTCTTAAAGTGCCGGAGTGAATACAATCAAAATAAAAATGACACTGACCAAATAAAGAGTATGAAATGTTTTTATAGAATGAACAGATATTTTTTATTGATCGTTTCCAGAATTTAAAAAATACTGATTTGTGACTCTATAGCCCATTAAACTATCAAAATATTGGCATTAGTCCTTTTAGAACAATAGAAGCCTACTAGCGAGAAGCGTATTTATTAATCTCTTAAATCTAGGCTGTTTAAAAAAGATTGAAAAAGTACGATTAGGTAAATAAATCAAGAATATATTACATAAAATAGTGTATTTATAGTCATCCTTACTATAAAGAAACAAAGATTACCTCTGCCGGTGCTTCGGAGGCATTTCTATTGTAAATGGCTGAGATCTTAAGATCTGAATTGGGCCGAGGAGTCCATACCTCCATGGGGGTTTCTTCCTCCTCCGCCAATGCCGCCGTAGCACAACGCGCTTTACGCCTCTTCGTCGCAACTGCATAGTCCAAAAAAACAATATCTCAATATCAAAAAATATTATGTAGATATAATATTTTCAATTTCACATTATTTCTAATTACATATTTAAGAAAGCTTTTTTTACTAACCATGTAATATACATACCTACATATATTTTTCTTAATGTTATAAAATGCATTACACAATTTATTTGAATATGTCTAACATTTTCAGAAAAAACAAAATTAGCATTTAAGTATTCACATTAAAAGTAATGTTATAAATTCTATTTACACAGGATTAAATATTACTGTTTAACCTAAACTTTGGGTACCAGTCCATGAAAGGCAGAGAGACTTGCCAGGCGGGAAGATTTTTACGGTGATAAGGATCCGTTGTTTAGTTCTGGCCTTCGCTACCAAGGTTCGCTATTTTAGCTCTCCTCTTTTTTTAACGATACTGGAGATCAACACCTATTTGCCCTCACGGGAATCGAACCCTGAATCCTTGACCAAAGGCGACTGCATTAGCTATTGAGTCACGCGTGAGAACAAATATTTATTATTTGCATTCTACAAATTATAGTAAAAAAAGCTTAATAACTTTCCAGGGAAAGCTCCTTACTTTCATACTATTCGCGTACTACAAATTGGGTTGTAAATGAACATTTTCTTACTTGATCTTTTAGGCTTCCGCGAAACTAACGCTTCGCCCATGTTGCAATGATTCTCTTCAGGATCTCACACCTTGAAAGCCATAGGTTTATTGGCTTTCAAGGTGTAACGACCCTGAAGAGGCTCATTGCAACATGGTCGAAACGTCGGTTTTTAGCAAACCACCGGGTCTCAACCCGGAAACTTAAGTGTTTTTCACTTTTCTTACTTATTGCAATTATTCTTGTTGGCAAATTTTCTTAAAAACTGGAATCTGACTAAACTTTATGTCCATAATCTCGTATATATATATAATACGAGATATATATATATACGAGAAATATATATATATATATATATAAACAATGGGAAGCCGAATATTACACTGTTGATTATCAAATATTGAATGTAACTACATTGCAGAACGCTATCTCAAGTCCCAAAAATATTGAATTTAGGGTTAAGCCTAACATCTCAGCACCAATAAAATCCACCTAATATTAATCAAAAATCTGGGACTTTTTTTGTTTGTGTTAACGTCGCAGCCCGTTAGGAGGTGTTTTGGAGTCTCTTTCATAATGAGAGTATGCAAGTGAGTGAGTGACAGTTATGGATATAAATTAAAAATAATTCCAAAACTCTATTAAAAATTATGAAAATACATTAAACAAAAATAGAATACGTTAAAAATATAGCTTATTTTGGTAAGTGTAATATTAAAACTTTTTATTATAGAAAAATCAAAGAAAACTCGATAAAAAAAAGTATAAAAATGTTTCTACAGTCAACAATAGTAAAACTTAAATAACTAATGAAAACTTATTTAGCTGTTCTCAAAAACAAATTCGAAAACTCAAACACCTCATATGGACAAAATGGGCGGAAAAGCTACTGGTTGAGCCGGAATTCAATCACCTGAAGATACATAAAGAGATGCGGGAAAGATGAAACGCAAACACCCAAAACTGGGTAAAACAGATTCAGGAACATCAGAAGATGGGTATGAAACAGATGTGGGAAAGATGTGGTTTAATACAAAAGCGATCAGACACGAGATTATATTTAAAAAAAAAATAAATAAAGAAAGAAAAAATCGATTAATTAATTAAGGAAAACTGACGCTCTTTAAAGGGATTAAAAAGATGAGGTTAAAAACAACAACCGAAGAAGTTGTAAATGTATTTATACGTATAGAAAAAGGCTGGAATGTACATAGCAGAAACAAAAACGATATATGAAAAAGGTGCCGAAGAACACAGTTGCACCAAGCTACGAAACAGCACACAGAAGCGATAGTGAATAAATTAAGTGGTGTAATTAAAGTCGCGGATTTTAATAGAAGCGGTCTAAAACTTTAACATTCACAGATGCGAAAGAGACGAACTAAAGTTCTAAATCAACATTAGCTAAAAGCAAGAGCAATGAAGAGAACTAATGCACTAAAAAGGGACTCGTAAATAAACTTAAAACTTTATAATACTTCTATTAATAAAACACATTTGTCAATTTGTCAATGTGATCAATGAAGTTTAGATTTGGTGATAATATTTATTACGTATATTACGTATACTGGACACTCCTAAACAGAGTATCAATGGATATCTCACCAGATCGAGTTTTTTACTTCATTTCCAGATTTTCTTGTTGCTCTCATTAGATGGATTGGTTACGTTAAGTGGATTATGGTTTATTGAATACATAACTATATCACACTTACATATTACTTTCTCTTACTCTTAATAAGAAAAAGTATTGTGATCGTGTCAAATTTCCAAAATTGAGTTTTTACTGTAGAAATCTCATATTTTAAGATCCCTTGAGAACGAAAAAAATGTTTTGAGCGAATGTTCTCACTCTCTCTGTGAATGTGTATGTGTATGGAGTGTATGTTGTCAGAATATCTCAAAAACGAAAAATTGCAGGAAGCTCAAACCTGATACTCCATTTAGGTACTACCTCTGCATCTGATGCGAAGGTTTCGGGCAAATCTATCCGGAAATGCGACTTTACTGAATCTAATTTTCAATTTTTCGCGATTTTCTCGAAAACAGCGACAATGATTTTGTTTAAACTCCCTATACTATCTAAACAAAAATTCTTATCACTAATATTGAAACATTTTTTGGGAGGTTCTGCGGGAACTGCGGCATTATGCTTTCTACTAAAGTACATCAGTACAATATATGATTTTTACCACCTGCATAATATTAAAAAACTGGTGTGATATACACACGACTTTCTCTTACTGCAGTTTATTGACAAATTTTCCTGAAACTAATAATTTCACTAAATGTTTACTTGTCTTCAATTTTATATCAATGGGAGAATCTAAATTTAATGAAGTGACTTGTTTGAGGAAAGCACAACTTCTATCACCCTAAGCTTCTTTAAATGAACTTTAGATGAGATTTAGATTGTTGTAGGGGATTATTGCACTGCGACCTGAAAGATATTGTGCCACCAGAGCTTTCTCCAATGCACAGCCGGCCTCTAAGCAGCATTCTCTAGCTACAGACAACACTGCCCAGCACCGGGCAGAGAGTTGTAGAGACTCCTAGGAAAAGAAAATCTAAGGGCAGCATGATGGACCTCGGCGTTGCTAATCCAGTGCTACAACTGAGTTAATCCCTTCCTTCTCCCTTGGCTTTCGCCAATTAACTAGAGACGGAGACCCTAGTGTGTGTGCTGTGTTTGTCCTTGTCTGTAAAGTGGACAGTGTATGCAGTTTAAGTATATTGTGTACTGTTCTTACGAAGTGCATAAAGAACTAGCTGGGTAACCGTGGGGTCGCTACTCCCTAATAACTGCATGCAACAGATACCCTTTGCGGGGTATTGAACTTTCTCGGAAAAGAGTTTTAAACAAAACTTCTAGGTTCCTCGTAATAATAGTTAGTAAAACAAATTAAAGAAATCCGTCGGTGTTTTTATGGAGATAACTGAAAAAGCTTCAGTAAAAACCCACTTCCGGTTAACTTATTTCTTTCAAATTCGGAATTTTAGCAACATATTTAATTCTAAATAATATTATTTAGATAATAGAATTGTTTAATAAAAAGAAACAGCACTTTACACAAAAAAATATAACCCCAACTTTCTCCCCCAAAAGCCGCCTTAAATGAATTTTCTCGGAGAAGTGTTTCAAATAAAAAAAATTAAAGAAAATTGTTGAAGCCATTTCCGAGAAAATCGCAAAAAACTGAAAAAAAAACCCTCAGTAAAGTGGTACTTCCGGTTGAGGAAGTAACAAATAACTTACTGTCGGATCCCATGGTAAACGGATATCACGTTTCATTTTCTGCGATTTTCGCTGTCCTGTTCATATATATATATATATTCACTAAATGATGTATACATTATTCACTAAATTGTGTACACATAATATATATACACAATTCATATATATACACACAAATATATATATGAACAATTACATTTTTTTACAAATGTATACATATGAACAACATATGTAATGATGTATTTATATATATATATATATTCTTCAAATACATTTATATATATATATATCATTTTCTTAAACTAGTGTTTTGGATTCAGAGAATCTCAAAACGTGGATATCCAGTGAAAACTCAATAGCGAAAATTTGACACATTAGAATATTTCCTCTAATAGCACTTAGAGAATATAAAAAACACAATTACAAGTACTGGAAAAAGTGGAATTGTGCAGGCCATTTGATTAGAACTAAAGATGGGAAGGTCAAAAAACAAAAAAAAAGTAGAATGGTACCAAAGAACCCTCAGGAGGAAGAGAGACAGACAAAGATCCAAAAGAGGATGGGGAAAAGAATTCAAATCCTGTGAGGATAGCAAAAGTGGCTCTAAACAGACACAGTGGGACAGAATGAAAAAAATTTAATGAAAAAAGTATGACTTTATAAGGAACAACATTGTTATTTATTATGCATTGTTTAAAATCACTATATATAAAATTATGAGCATAAGTTGCTTACATCAGTTTTCTTCATTAGTAGTAAAATATAGCCTGTCTTTATTTTCACTGAAATATTTACATTCATTAAAATACCTATTTTCACAGAAATCTTTATTTTTAGCATTTTTTGAAAATAAACAGTAAAAATTTATTTTAAATTCATTTTACTAACGAACAACAAAAAATTAATCGGGCAACAAATTAATATAGCAGTTCATTAATTTCTAATGGCATAGTGCAACTTAAATCCATCTATTATATAACTTAAATCTTTTATTATTGGGTAAATTCAAGACAAAATATAGTATGAAGGACTCTCTTAATATTATCACCACTAATCTGAAGAAACCACGAGTGTTTTTACTCAAGAGTAGAAAAAAAATATTTTCCTGAGACAACTATATTAACAACCTGGTAATTTTTTACCACAAACAGAATCTCAAAAAAAAATTAGACCGGTTCAAATTCTTTTTTGATAAATCTACGATCATTGAGTCACTAAATAATTTATACAAACAAAAATACAACCTAATTATAACTATAGCCGACTATGGCAACACAATGTCATCATGAACAAAAAAGAATACACTCAAAAAATGACCAACCTTTTTTCCGACCTTAACACTTACTTACCTTCCTTTGGACAAAGATATCATCACCAAACATAAGAATATACACATCAAAAAATTAAAAAACAAAAAATTGATACCGCTACCTACCAAAACTCATCAACCACAATTCTACACCATCCCGTGCTTATCGTCTTACTAAAATCCACAAACACCTTTGTTCTCTCCGCCCAATCATTTCCTACATAAACAGCCCCTCATCAAAACTCAGCCAATTCATCCTCCCAGCACTCCGACCATTTATTCCCCAATTCCTTATGGTAATAAAAGAATTCATTTCAAGTTATAAAAAAAAATCAAATGAATACCCATTCTGCCTCACAACATCATGATCTCACAGCGTTTCCTTCCTATTCACCCACATTTCAACACAATCCCACACCACCATTCCCACACGAACTCTTTATAGAAACACTGATTCAAGGTTGTAAATCAGGGTACTTCAATTTCCAAAAGAATTTTTGCCTACAAAAAGACGGTTTGTTATCTTGGCCAACATTTTCTACACACTATCTTTCCCATCCACTAAGTACCTCTATTTCACATATTTTTAAATATGGTGATGACCTATTCCTCTTTGTTAACCTAAATGATATCCCCTCAATCCTTCACCATTTTTACTCCTTCCACAAAAACCTCTAATTTACAAAAGAAAAAAAACAACCAACTTCTTCCTTCCTCAACAACATTATAATCTGGAATTCACAATATTCTGACAACTAGTTTACCAGACCATCCCTTACCACCAAAAAATACAACAGCAAAAATTCTATTGAGCCATGCCAATTCACTTTTCTTTCCTCCCATGGTTACCCCACATATACATCAACAACAAAATAATTAAAAAAACCTTATTGGTTCTTTCCTCTCTCAGCTCCAAGAATAATAATAATAATATCAATATGAACCGCCACAGTTTTTGGAAAGGGAGGAGTGAAGATCTACTAGGACGTACAAATGATAACAGATAAGGCGTCCCATAATTTTTTTTTAATTAATTTAAGGCGCGTCAACATCTATGGTCATTGGCGCCCGGAGCCTTCTCAGTGCACTGCCGGCCTCCGAACAGTGTTCTCTCGATACAGACAACATTGTCCATCACCGGACAGTGAGCTGTAGAGGCTCCTAGGAAGAAAAAAATCTAAGGGTAGCATAGCTGGACTCGAACCAGGGTCCTCCGCGTGGGAGTCCACTACGCTAACCACTTAGCTATTCCCTTCCCTGCGCCCCAAAATAAACCAGATCTAGTGGTTATCAATAATAATAATAATAATAATAATAGCACAGCTCAATTAGTCGAGATGGAAATTCCTAACGGCGATAACATACAGAAAGACAGGGGTGAAAAGATTCGGAAATACTGACATCTGTGCTTTGAACTGAAAGAAATGTACAAATTGAACTCAGCCATCACTATCCCAAATAGCAAATAGTAATATCAGCAAACGGCTTCTTCCAAAGACAACAGTAGATAGCATTTGCACACTATTGGGAGTCTCCGCGACAATTGTGCAAGATGCACAGAAATCGGTGCTGTTGGACCGATTGCAAGAATTGTCCGCTATTTTCTGCAATAGAGACCGGCGCACTTCTAACCAGTTTACTGGGAGGTATAGGGTCAGGTCATCACGATTTATGGCCCTACAATGTTGCCACCCTATTTACAATGTCCAGCGTTATAACACTCTGTGACTCAGCCAAGTATGCCGGTTACAATTTAGCGGAACCGCCCGAGAATTATCAAAATAATAATAATAATAATAATAATAATAATACACCAATCCATAGATTCCTTATAAACATCCACGGTCTCTCAAAGATAGTCAACAAATCTTTAAGAAATACTCTTATAATCTTGTCACTGTCAACAAACTTGGCAAACTGCGCAACAAACTAAAAAAGACCAATCCCCAAACTGAACAAAACACGCTCAATACAATATCAAAAGCACAAACCATTTTAATGCCACTTATGTAAAAAAGTGATATTAGGTATACTCTGGGGGCACTACCATATAATGTTTATTTAGATAGACCTTTATTTATAAGTAATGCAATCCCAACTTTTAAAGAAAATTTGTAAATTAGAATTGCAAAAATTACAATCATGGTTTTAGTGCTACACAGATTTTTTTTTTACATTTAAATATCGATATGTAAAAACATGTGAAGTTTCTATATTTCTTACGAATTCTTTTGAAGACCAACTTACATCAATACTTTTCAACTTATACGTAACTAGTTTTATGTAAACAGAGCCCTATTGCTTTCTTTCTGGCTTCAGTTCAAATCGTTCAACACAAAAATATATATTTTTTTACCGGATTTTCTTTCAAATTCTCTAAAAACATAGCGCGCCGGATAAAGTCTCATTTATTCTGGAGACCCCTGAATTAGATGCAGTGGATTTAGCTTTGTAGCCTTTCGCTTAACAGATCTAACATGCGTCTACTGGAGAACAATGAATTTAGTTGTATCTACTACCCCTACACACCCACTCCTACTTCATCAAATTTCATTCAAAAAATTTCCGGTTTACAAGTATTTGAACTCTTCATAGAGCACGAATAGCGTTCAACGTATGAAAAGCTGTTCAAATAACATATTTTTAAAGTGCCTTGATGATTATTACCATCATCCTTCTAACTAAGATATTAATACGAAAAATATTCTAACTAATCATAGTGAAATCTGAATCACTAGTAAAATGGAGTCATCGCATTTAAACAGTATAGTCATAAAAACAATCTTTCCTTTATATCGATTCCTTTGTTCAATCTTGAGAAGTGGATATTGAATTATTCTTTTGAGGATTAATGAAAATAAAACTTCTCAATTTGTTTATGTTTTCTTTTGTCTCGAGATGTTTCGACCCATGGAGGTCATCATCAGTCTACAAAATTATTAAAAATTTATCAGGCCTTAAAATTACAATGAGATGTTTGTACAGCAATGGCCAGAGGAGTTTTTAAAGAAAAAGAATTCTTTGTTGCTCTACGTTTCGGGTATCATTATTAGTGCCCTTCCTCAGGAGCTCTTTAGGGTAAGAGAGAAGAGAACGTTGAGACTGTCTGAACGTTTGAGGGAGAAAAACTTTGAGACTGAGAACGTTTCAACGTTTACTCCTCGCCTATCCTAAAGAGCTCCTGAAGAAGGGCACCAATGGTACCCGAAACGTAGAGCAACAAAGTACTCTTTTTCTTTAAAAACTCCTCTGGCCATTGCCGTACAAACATCTCATTTAAAAATTTACTTTTATGAATGAAGAACAGTGGCAAATATATATACGTTATATTAGTATATTATTGTCACTGATGCTCAAAAGAATAAAATCAATGTGTTTTCAAGAACAAACACTTAAATAAAGAATAATTAATAGCTTTTTTACAAATAAGGAGCACTTTTTAAAATTTGTTTTCTAGCTAAAAAAAAAAATTCTTGTGAAACACAAACGAGTTTCTCTTACTGCATTATAAAATTGACGAATTTTATTTAAACCTAAAATCTTTACTCAGCTGCCACTACACAAATGTAGAGGAGAAGGTGATAGATACATGTTAGTTAGCACCCAAAACATCTAGTACTTGAAGTGATTACATTGTAGTCAATCACCAATAATTGAATAAACCCAATAATAACATTTGATATATAAGTTCCACAGATTCCTTATTGTCTAAACCCATCCTTCCAGGAAAATGTTTCAAATAAAAGTGATACTTTATATCTGTGCTGTTAGCATTCCAAATTTAAAGAAAATCGATTCTAATGTTTACAATAATTTTGAATTCATTCTAAAGTTTTTAATGTCTTAAATGATCATGGATGGATTATTTATTCCCCTCATTTGATCATATTCATGTCCCCCCCTGCCAGGCTCGATATAAGATTGGAATAAAGTTAATTTATAAAAAGGGACATACTCGCAACTACAGAGTGATCCCTATTTTTTTTGGTATCAATATATTTTTACATTCTTTATATAAGATTATATAACTGGATCGAATCCAAGAACTTACTTCCGGAAGAACAATGGGATTCCGGAAAGGTCAAAGATGCCGTGATTGCGTCTCCTGTCTGCACCTCTAAAAATTCTCTTAGACTGAAACACTGTATTTGCTGCCTTCATTGGTCACAGACGAGCCTCCGATTCAATTAATCACAATAAGTTATGGTTTAAATTACACAATCTTCATGAAATGAAATTTCATATCTGAGAGAGTTTTGCAAGGCGAAATTCTGAGTCTCTTCTTCTTTCCTAATGTCTTTAGTATTGTTGAATTTTTTATTAATCATTCTATCGGCCTTGCTGTAAACAACAGAAAGTTCTACATATGATACTATGAGACGGTATGGTACTGCTTTCACTTTCTTGGGTTAGGGTCCAAAGAAACCTCAACTTTACGAATACTGCAATGAAAAGAGCCTAACGGTGAACATAAATATAATGTTTGCCAAGATTTTTACTAAAGGCGGTAACTTTTCAAATGTTACCTTCGTTTTATGTATCAATCACAATGTATAGAATCTTGTAGCAGTTTAAGTATTTCGTTCTAATTTCCGCTAAATTCATTAGAACAAACGAACCTTTCTTGCCAAAGAATGGTACTGCTACAGCTGCAGTTTTATCCCTATTTAGAGTCATGCAAGACTGATGGCTAGAAAACTAACTTTATTAAGATTCCATCTCTAAGCGTGCCGTTATACTTATCGCAAATTTGGGGTACCTGCTATATTCGTATTTTATAGAGTAGCCAATTAAGATTTTTAACCATATTATTATGGCATTTAGATAGATCCACGCCTGAATCTTATGCTAGACTAGAAACTAACTGGTATCACATATACTTTAAAATGTTCAAACGGATGCTCAACTAGTGGCAATCTTTGTTTGAGAAGCGTGATTATAGAAAACCTAAATTACGCTGTAACTGAGTGGACTTTGCTATGCCACATAATTGGAAACCAGAAATGAGAAATATTTACTTTCTATCAGCGAAGATCATATTTCGCAACTCTAGGGTTCCCTATTAGTTGAAGATAATTATTATAATTTGTTCCTTTCAAAAATAATTTATTTAGTAAGGGCATCAACTCTGTTTTAAATAATCTCTACATTATCATCTACCGAAATCTTTGTTATTTCACTTCCTCTTGTGTATTTTTTCTTAGCTTCAATACTCACATTAACAAACTAAGATATGCCATCTTGCAAATTTTGCACTTTCTAGAACCCAATGATTTAGATCTTTTTATTTTAATTTGTTCAGCAAATGGGATATTTATAATTAAAATTAAACATTAATATAATTAACCATTTACTATCCTCACACAATAAAGAAAACAATTAATACAGTTACTGTCTTTCCCGAGCTAGGATATCTAAATAAACTAAATTATTATTTTATTTTATTTTTTTTTCTATTGTCACTAAGCTGCTTTTTAATTATAATACATTTATACTATAGAATTGTTTTGAGAATTCAGTATTTATTTAGAAATATCTGCAAACTTTCTCTCAGTTTGATAATTCATTTCATTTATTTTTCAATTTTGTCTATTTATCTTGTAATTTATTATTATTACCCCATAATTTGCCCGCAACCGCAAGGGGTATCTGTTGCATGCAGTTACTTGGGGAGTAGCGAACCCACGGGTTACCACAGCCCAGTACTCCATGCACTTCGTCAGAACTGTCCATGCACCTACTCTTAACAGACAAGGACAAACACAGCACCCAAACTAGAGTCTCCATTCCTAGTTAATTGGCCTAAGCCAAGAGAAAAGGAAGGGATTAGCTCAATGGTAGCGCGCTGGACTAGCAACGCTGAGGTCCCAAATTTGAATGGCATGCTGCCCTTAGATTTTCTCTTCCTAGGAGCCTCTACAACTCACTGTACGGAGCCTGGCAGTGCACTGAGAAGGCTCCGGGGGACACAACAGATCTTTCAGATGCAGTGCAACAACCCCTACAACAATCTGCAATCTACCCTATAATTTACATACGTCTCAATTAAATGATTTTCGTCTGATATACTTTCTACATCTAAGTTCTTAAAATCAGAAAACTGTTTATTTGATTTCTAATTTATTCCGTTATATGGATTCCATAAATTCGCACTTCCGTCTAAATGATTTTCTTCAAATGTGGAATCCTAACAATGCTTGCTTCTAATGTATATTCATATTATATTGTAAAACCATATATGTATTATACTGAAGTGGTAATTTAGAGGAATGCTTACAGTTTCCTAGAAAACCCAGAAAAAAATAGTTTTACTGGAAAAATGTTTTAAATAAAGGTGATAGGCATTTTTGTGTTTAGCTAGTATTCGAAGTTTGAGGAAAATCAGAGCCGTTTTCGAGAAAATCTCAAAATTGGGAAAAAATCAATTAAGTTGCATTTCTATTTGATGGATTTGACCTTAACTTTCATGTCAGATAGGGAGGTGAAACCTAAACGGAATACCAGTTTGAGATTCCTGCTATTTGCTATTTTTCGTTTTTGAGATGTTTTGTTCGCAAAGAACTACATAATACATACAAAACACACGCGCACATGCACGCACAAGTATTCCCTAATCAAAGGATCTCAAAACCTACATTTCCGGTGAAAACTCATCACATCCGGTAAAATTTTACAAGTCCGCAATACTTCCTTGTAAAGAAGTATTAAAGTAATAATAAAATTAATGTAAAAGAATAAAAATTATACAAAAATTCCATTCATTAAGTTAAACCATGATATGTATTGGCTTATAATATGTGATTCACATCCTAGTTTACTGATTCAACACAATAAAATTGTAATAACTCTGCTTGTACATAAGCGAGAATTTAAGAATTACAGGTAAACAGATTAATAAAAAACTTACCCGGTCCATCATCTAATCGACTTGCTTGGCGCTTGCCACGTTGTGACATTCTGTATGTAGCTTCTCAGAATAAAAACCTCTTATGCAGCATTACAGCCTGTATAAAAAAAAATATTTAATCATATTAAGATAAAAGATGGAAATTACCAGTGTAAAAATTACATTTATTTCAAATTCTATTCCAATGTTCCAATTTTTTATTACAGTCTACCAAAAAAGTTATAATTTTATTTCCATCAAGATATAAAATGATAGAACTAATAGATTCAATGTAGTATTAAATTTATGAAGCCAGCAAGAAATAACAGAAATGAAGAACTTTTAAATACCACTCTGAAAGAAATTATTGGGTAGTATACGAGAAAAAAAATATAATACGAAATTAATACTAACATGCTCTTACACAGTGACATTTAAAATTTGTGTAATATATATATATTATATAAATATTATTAAATAAAATAAAATTATATATATAATATATATTATACAAATTTTACTAGTACCACCAAGGTCTGGGCTCAAAGCCCGGACCCTTCCGCGCTCATCGCGCGACCCTCTTACTCGGCAAGACATCTTTGTCATTGAGGGCAGTGTATAGGCACGACGCTACAGCGCCATCCATTTTCAGGGATATATATATATATATAATTGCACACTATATATATATATATAGTGTGTGCAATTTTCTGCAATTCTTCAAAGAATTAGCTGTCATACTTTACTAAGTTCACACATTTTTCTTTCTTCGAGTTGAATTACCTGAGGTATAACATTCTGGTACAAAACTTGAAGGAAGAAAATCGAAAGTAACATGAAAAATTAAATGGAGGGCGGTGTGCGCTCATAGCGCCTGAATTTCCCAGTTCTCCTGAATCATTTTGGGCATTTGATTGTTCACAGCGATGGAGCTTCTTTAATTGTACCCAGTAAATCCATCGCGCTCTATCCATCTGGGAATTGGAATTGCCAAACATAGCCAAAACTATGAGAGCTCCCTAGTTAAAGATTGGGTGATCGCATGATCCTAGTTCGAGGACAAAACACAAATAATGCCAATTGTGATTGGGCATAACCACATTTCGCTCTGCATTCTAGATCATATCGTCTACAGCTGAATATTAAAACCAAATATATAATAGCAGTGGTTATTCCTGCAAATGACAACGAATAAACAAAATTACAAGAGTAAGAAAACGGCTAAGGCACCCTTCTAATTACAATCTGACTTTTCCCAAGTTGACACTATTACAAATTTACTAATAAATCAGGAATTTTGATCTGTCGAAGCAAGTTTATTTTTGGTGTTTCTGACAGGTTTCGGATTCTCAATCATTGTCAGATAAGGTATCAATTTGTGTAAAGAGTTTTCAACTTTATTTCTCTCATGACCACATTTGTTGCTTGTGGCGGGAGGTTACCAGCATTGCGAACCCTTCCACATATTTCCTACAAATATTATTATCTATTTGATGGATAACAAGTCAGTAAATCTATAGAAATACAAAATTAAAAGATTTATAAATTATCTGCAGCAAATGAGGATGAAAGAACCAAGTCAGCAATATGCACCCTTAATGGGCTTTATTTACCATTTTCGCCTGATATATTAACACAATGAAAACAGGAAAGCTATCTGGAGTTGTAGAGATAGCAATTTTTTTAACATCCATAAACGTTCCAAATAGCAAAAAATTTCTCTTATATCGTCTGATCTGCAATGATTGCCTCGAGCTTCACAGGATATAGAAATCTTAGTTACAATGACTGCAATACCTCAATTATGTGTTTAAATTGTGATAAATGTTTATGTGAATTCTGATTTCATAACTTCGGGCAATAAAGATACTATATTCCTTTCGCACGAAATCATTTTCTTTAATTAATAATTTTATAATTACAAATTTGCGCGAGAAAAATAAAAAATTATTTCATTTCGAGGTAATAAGCAAGCCAATAGCCATTATTAAAACTCCAAAAATTATCAGTTTAACAGAAAGAAATGGGCAACATTCTAACCTCTAGAGTGTGTAAATATTTAAAAAAATAAAACATTTACCTTTATATCGTAATAGTATGACCTTAGCAGTTTTTAAGATCATATAATTCTCCAATGTTATGAAATTTACACCCGATCAAAGTGTTTAATTTAAAAAAATCCAATTTTAAAAATTTCATATATATATATAAGGAACATCAGGAAACAAACCATTATCACAACAAAATGGCAGGAATTAATGATAATTAACCTTAGCTAGTCATCCTTCGTTCACAAAATATATAAAAATATGTAACTACCATCTCTTATTAATTCCAAAAAAGAAGGAAGTAAATGTACAGACTTGACAAATAACACCAAGTACACTAGACAACTGTTAAAGGGAAAGAGTTCCCTCCTTAACAGTAATTTCGTAAGCACAAATCCGCACAACCGAGTAAATAAATAACTGAGTGAACACAGTTACTAGCCCTAATACTTATCATATAAAGAAAGCGGAAGATAGCACTCGGTATAAAATAATTCTCTAAAACAATGTAAAATACAAAGATTTTTTGATGAAACTCTGTTAGGAGTTTTGTATCTAAAAATCACACTTACCTACTAAAATTTAATACGCTCAGGATTATTATTATAAGTAATAAAATTAGCAAGAACTAGTAGGACATTCCTTATTTCCGAGAATGAAACTTCGAACGTGTATGTTCTCTACACCAGATCGGTTTTGTTTACATTATATTAATATATTAGTAAAAAGAATAAATAAATCTCATTAAATGGCACAAAAACTGCTAACGGTGATTGTAAATTTATATGTTGATTGTGTTATTTAATGTTTATATTTTAAAAGTGAACCGCTCCATGTCTTATCCGCCTTTTCAAAATCCTAAGTTTTTCAGATTAAAGAAGAACCAAGCCTAAAAGACAATTGTTGAAGATCACAGGTTGAATCCATCTTTTGAAAAAACAATCATCACTGGGGGAAGAAGTAACAACAAATATTACACATTTCCCCCAAGTTTGACTGATAATTTTTGGAGTTTACATATGACTATTAGCTTGCTTACTACTTCAAGTCGAAATGGAGAAATTTTTCATTATTCTAAAAACATAAAAATGAGTATAATATAAAATATACTAGCTAAAAAAAGACAACTGAAATGAATGCAAAATCAATATTGTTATTTCCCCGAATTATGAATTCAGAATTTTCTGTTAAGAAAATTGTATTTTTAAAAAGTCCTTTGTTTCCAGCAAATGGAACGCTATAAACGTAAAATGTATATGAAATTCGTGTTCATTCCTATTCTAAGAGATGTCATTTCTTTACAAACATTAATATAGGATTATGAGTGTTTTAAATTCAATGAAGATTTAGGTATTTTTTTTAATTGCTGTAGGATATTTTTCCATAAAATTAGAAACAAAACTTATCTTTTTTAAGTTCAAGTATTTATAAAAAAGATGGAATATCTATGGTTTAAGTTAACCCCTCCGAAAGTAGGAATGAACAAACCAAAAAAGGAAATCCTTCCTTTTAATATGACTGAATCTTGCCAATGTTAGTACTTCTTGACAAGACGTGGGTCAACAGGCATATTTTAGGTGGTTTCAATATCTTCTTTTTTTCTAGTATATCTGTGTTTTTTTTGTTTTAATTTCTCAGCACAGGCTCACCAAAAAGTATTCTGTGCATAAATTGATTTAGGGATTTATTCTGAGTTGCTCTTCGTTTCTATTAAGAAATAAGTTTGTGTGAGCTCACTTTTAATGTCAACTTAAATTTTAAAATGATATTTGGAAATCTGAATACTTGCAGACAAAAAAAAATTATTGCATTCAATACAGGCTTTAATATGCAAGAGATCTTAATGTAGTATAGGTACATCAATCCTATAAATTATTCCTTCTATATCCAATGTCAGTCATATAAGTTTAGTAACAAAAACAAACCAGTGCACATATGTAGAAGAGAGAAGTGTAATGAGTACTGTTATTTCTAAAACGATGCAATTTCTATCATAATCACTTAAAACTATATAAAAACTATTTCATTTAAGTTTATTTTCCTTCCTTTATTTATGATTACTTTTAAATCGAATACGAATTCTACTTTATTTTTTTGTTAGCTATAATATTTTTATATTATATTTGATTAATGTAATATTCAATTAAAGTATTAGGAAATTAACTACATGGTTCAATTCCCTGTGGAAATAAGTAGACAACTGCTGAAAAACTTGACCACAAAGGCATAAATTGAAAGTGATTATATTTAATAGCACAATCTTATGAAGAAAATGACAACTTAACGTACATCTATATGTCACTTTGAAGTGCGATTACACAAACATTGCAATCATCACTAAAAAACAAAAAAAAGTGCAGTAACAAGAGCATTCCAAATCCCACCAAAAGACCCAAACCTTTCGTGCATTTCTGACAATGTACACATATAATAATCTACTACGTAACTAAAGATTTCACAATTAAGTTTAGAATCCTACTTGAAGCAGTAAATGGGAAATATATATATATATATACAACTGGGCAGCAACTAACGCCTTCTACACATATAATGTCTGAATAGCTTTAAATTACCGCATTATTAATTTTGACTGCATTGACAGTATGACACATACTGTTCAGCAGTATCTCACAAGCAGTGCATCCAAATTCCGAACTGCTATCCTTGCCCGGGGCCCAAGGTCTTTTATTTTCCTACCATGGCGCTGTAATGATTTCAAAATATTAGAACCAACAAAGATCCCCTCCGAAACTATCTCACAAGCCTGAAATCATAAAACTGTAAGAAGGCTGAAAGAAAAAGAAATACATCTAGTGATATTTCATCTCATCTTTTTGCATTTATTAACACCAAAAGAAAATCAATTTCTTTCTAAAACATATGTATCATATTCACCACACAAAAAGTCAAATACTATAATATAAGAAATACCAGATAGTATAAGAATTATCTACTACATGTACACGGCAGGATTGGATTCTAGAGTTTCACATATCATAACTAAAAATACTTAAATTTATTGTTCAATGAAATATACTGTTTAATGAATACTTACTACATATTTGAGGCATGATTTCACTTGTGCTACAGCGATTTAATAATCTGAAATATAAACAAAAAAGTATAAGCTAATTGACCGTTTGATACCTTGTTTCGAAATCGAAAGTTACATATAATTATAAATAACTAAAACAATAACACTAGTGACAATAACTAAAATGTCAATAAATCATATTTCAGACTGGTTGCAGCGTCTCATGGAAAAGTGAAATAAACAAATTAGGTAGCAAATAAATTAATAATCACATAATTTTTAATGCATATTAACCGAAAAGAGTCAACCGCAAGCGCAGGAAAAACTTCTAGATCCAAGGAAAACAAAATAAAAAATGTGAAGTGGCTAGGGCCAAATAATTGTTTATTAATAAGTACTAATATGAATTTGTATAAATCGCAGTTGCAAATCTTTAGAGAATAGCAAAATATAACTTTTCAATATATATCTACTCCAGAAAACATTTTTTTAGGCTCAAACAATAACTTATCAAAAGTAGGTGTAACCTTAGTTACAAAGTACAGTTTGCAAAGGGTTATAGTTTTCAAGTACAAAATCCGGGGAAAAACATATATGTGAAAAAAGTGATAAATAATAATATTGTAGTTTAACCATTGCAATAAAGTCAACGTAAAATGATTCTAACGTGCGATAAACAATACAGCATAATTCCATAACAGTCATACAGTCCATACTTCGTTAATATTATGTTTGGCTTTGGACAACTTGTTTAGATTGCAAATTTCTTAAATTTGAGGAATTAAAAATGTTTAACCCATTAACTTGTTTAAAGTAGCAAAGAAAACAATATTAATAAAAAATGGATCGTATACAACATAACCAAACAATGGAAATGTTTAAACTTACAACCAAGATGAAAGACTCCTATAAGTGTAATTATTGTTAACCTATCTTAGATCGTTAAAGCTATAATTTTTTGTATTGAACTACGTTAAAACAGTATCAGAGGTAAAAAGATAAGCTGCTCAATGAAAAGATGGCTCTCAAATAGGCCATTAATGATGTAAACATTGCGTTTATAAACTAACCATTTCGATCGAAGAAACCTATTTCTTTCCATTCTTCGAAAAACAGAAAATAAACGCACTGACACTAAAAACCTTTAACACTATATTTTAAAAGAGAATTAAAAGACTGATTACACCAGCAATTAAAGCCTATCCCACAGCAACATTTTAGGCCTATTAACATTGACAACACAGATAGCAGCACAAGCTGTATACAATTCTTTAAATAAAAATTTAAATAAATTTTATCGATATTACTCTCAAAATTAGTTATTAAATAAACATATTTTCGTTTTTGAAAGTAAAAATATTGAAATTAATAAAGAAACTTGTGAAATAAATATTGGAGCAAACAAAATCATGGAATCTAAATCATATATGTGTTGGCTGTGGAATTCGTAATTCTTGAAGATGAATAGAGATTTCATTTAATATAATTTATTTGTGATTACTTTATGTTGCAGTTTGAATTTGTCATTTATCAAAATTAATACAACGAACTAGAAGAAGTTAAAAAGTTCTTTATGGATCTAATTAAAAGTGCGCAAAAAGACAAGGTCAAATGACGTTTTAAGCTATTTAAGAGAAATTTTATGATCCAGATTCCAGCTGCACCAGTCTGGGCAACATTAATTCTACGAAGCTTGGTAATTCAAATTTAGGGAATTACGAACTTCTTTGCTATTTATTAAAAACTAAAAGGTTTATCACATTTAAACATAAATGAACACACTAGCACTTATTGTAGGAAAAAATGCTTAGCTAAGAAATCATGAACAAAATTTAGTTGGTATTCTGATCAATTGAAGCAAACTGTCAAAACAAACTGCTTTTGGCGTACGGTGTTATCGAAGATCGAAATCCAGATTTGATGTTGAAAATACATTGGTTTTTTACTCCATAATGGATGAGGTAACTTGTAGTGCTTTTAAGAACAAACTTCTATATCGTTAAAAAAAAAACACGTATTTTTTGTATGTATAAATGCATTGGTTTAATCAGAAATTCGTTCGTGATATGAATATACTCCAGTGTGAACCTATTGCATCCATTCTGCTTATGTTTGGTGATTTACAAATACCCTTAAAAAAATTTCTCTTTGCTTTTAAACATTTTTTTAAATTATGTGCATTCTGTAAGTCTGATATCTGCGCTCAATTTATTTATTAATAAAATAATAAAAAATATTAATAGATACAGAAGTTGTTTAGGAATGTTTTCTAGTTTACATTGAAATTGTCCAAAGATTTAAAGATTGTCCTGATATTTAAAGTCACAATGATATTGTAACTCACTGTTATTCATCTTATATTGTGTTAGAGCTGCTGTTATGTAGATAATTTAGCTATTATCTTAGTTTTATATTGTGTTTAGAATATAAAATCTCAAGTTGATCAAGCATGCAAGACGGCAGAGGATTTCACCAAACATTACTATGAAAGTTTGGATAAAAGAAGACATGTAAGTTATTTTAGTTTTTAATTTTGTGAGATTATTTAAACTTTTATTGGAGAACTCATGTAATTTTTAATGTTTATGATATTTAAACAAGATGAAACTATTAGCATTTCTTCAAAAGGTGGAAATGTTGGAAAACAGATCAAGTTCTTTCAGATATCTCAGTCAGTTTTTGTCATTGATTTCTCCTATTCTATTTAAAATTTAAGTGAAGTAAAATCTGCAAAAAATAGTTGTAATTGTCCACATTTTTTTCTTTTTGAACTAGTCATTATATACAAAAAAGATTCCCTCATGACCATTATTTAATGGTTTAATTTTAATAGCTGATGATGCGATTTTACATGGACAATGGAGTTTTGATTTGGAATGGACATGGTACTACAGGTAAAGATGCTATAGGAAAATTCTTAATGGACCTTCCAGTCACAGAACATGATTTAGGATCATTAGATGCCCAACGAGTTTTAGGTAACCAGATAGTAAAAAAAAATTAAATATATTTTTTATAAATTTAAAGCATTATTTATATAGAAATAATTCTACTTTTAAAATCAATTTTATCAAATTTGTTTATATATAGTGTAGTGATCGTGCTAGAATGTAGCACTAGTTAACTATTATGCCTAGATTAGGTATTTACTTGAAAAATCGACATAGGATTGACTAAATGTTTGAGTATGATATTTTTATTTTTTGTCACTATTCACTTACTTTCTTATTTTTTTATTATTATACAGATGCTGCAGTTGCGAGTAAAATGGCTTTTCTAATAAAAGTTACCGGGACAGTAAAGTATCAATCAAAAAGTGCCAAGCCCTTTACCCAGACATTTATAATTACGAACCAAGAAGATAAATGGAAAATTGTCAGCGATACGTTTAGATTGCAGGAACCTATACCTTAATTTTAATAAAGAGCTTTTAGTTTTTTTAATTTTGTAAGCGAGCCTAATTTACTATTATTGTTTTTTTTTTTAATTTGATTATGATTCTGCATCAAGGTATGAATTACTCAGACTTCAGACTCTTTATTTGAGAAATATTTCAAAGGATGCAGATTTACAACAAATAAGTGATTCAAAACTTCACTAATTTCATAAAAAACTAATTAGTTTTGTAAAAATGAAAAGATTATTCCAAAATGAATGCAAATCTCTTTTTCTCCGTGTCCATGCATAACCTTGTTTCTATCATCAATTCCTCCAATATCTGTCCCAATTACCCACTCAAACCCTCATCAAATTTTCCTCCACATTCTGAGCTATCTTCCCCTCAAATAATCCTCATAAGTTCGCAAGGATCCATCTTATGTAGGTGATGTGCCTTCTCTGCCTTATGCAGTTCATTAAATCACATTTTCATACAGCTACTGGCTCATATATCGTGATTCGTAAATAACTAATAACCATTTAAGTTGAATGTTTTGGATAAAGAATACTTTTTGAATGGAGATTGTTTTACTAGTTTACAGACAAATTATGTTAAGATTAAACTCACTGAGTAACTAATTTCATTAGCAAATTTTTTTTTTTTTTTTAATCCTCAGTATCATAAAACTACATGGTAGGTTCCACTTATTCCCGGATAGATACATTTTTTATGAAATGTATCAATAACCAGAGATACACAACAACATATGTATAGACTTCCAGGGCGAAAAATTGCATATTGTAGCTCTTATTGCGCAACAGATATATTGTTTGGATTTTCTTAATTTTAAAATGGCTCTTTTTTATATCAGACTTTTGGATAAAAATTTGGTTGTGTCCAACCATTGTTTAAAAACAAGTATGAACCCATACTTTCTGAATAGAAAAACGGATAATTAAATGTTTATTACATTTATTGCACAAAAACCTTTATTCATAAAATACACACTCGGGAAGCTTTTTTATTTGCATTATTAATTATAGATATATAGTACAAATTTCAATAAAAATCATTATCAGGCAAATTAATTCTGAGCATCTCATTAAAACTTACTTCTTTAGAAAGAGGCAGTTACATTGTTAAATATCAGTCTCAAAACCACAATATTTTGGCATTCAATTTTCACTTTTAAAAACACAAAATAAATATTATATATTTGAACTCCAATCAACCCTATTTATTATATATTTTAACTTTATAAAAAATAATTTTCACACAATATATGAAAATTTAGCAAAACATTAATTACATATTAACACTATACATAATGTTTTTAAAATGATACCAAAAATGATATGTTAATTCTTATCTTACCAAATAAAAATGATGCATGTAATATATTAATGGGAGTTTTCACTGATTATAAGAAGGATTATGAAGTATAAAATTTGAAAAAGAATATAGATTAGATGGGAAATATGATTCAAATACATAATTTAAAAATTAATTGTTCAGTCTCTAAATATGAAATATAAAATTTAAAAATTCGTTGTAGACATCGAATTGAAGAAAATGTTGAAATTTAAAATATTCTTTTCTAATACATTAAATAATATAACAAACACAAAAACTATTCTTCAAGAGCAATTATTATATATTATCGAAAACAGCAACATTCATAATGACTACGATGTCAGCAAAACTATTATTAAACGTGCTATAGTTTAATAAGTACAATGCAATATGGAAAGAATCACAAACAGATTAATTTTTAAAAGTTAATCCAAAAGCAAGAAAAATCGATGGATGACACAATTATTACAGTTCTTTCTCTTACAGTACCATATAAAGTTGCAAAAATGTACATAAAGCTTATAAGCATATATGACAATAATTTAATATATTAAAGTTATGAATCCAATTAGATACGATGTTATGATGATGAATTTTAAGAATATTTCACTGAACTATAATAGACATTTTGAATATTTCAAATCCCTAAAATACTGAGTTAACGCAAAATTCAGCGTATGTTTGCAATGGTATTGATTTTTGTGATTGAAACTGGTACTTTTTATTTTTTGACTGACAGTGTGTTGAGAACATTCTTATTTTCCATTTTCATTTTTTTGTCAAGTGCGGCGGGCTTTTTAACAGAAAAAAATCTCTTATATTGAACTAAGTTTCAATTTTTTAAATCTTGACTTTGGATCTAGTAATTGTTTAAAATAAACATAATAAAACAAATCATTTTCTTTTATCTATCTAATCTGACTGTATATCAGGGGCATCAGTTGCACCAAATCATGCTATTATTATGTGTTAATTAGGACTATTTATAATTTTGAAAACAGCAAAGTTTTTTTAAACAAAATTTATTTTTTCCTCAGATATATCGTAGCTTGTTTGACTATTTCTTGTTGGTTATATTACTTTATTATAACTATTTTATAGAGTGAAATAGGTAATATAACTGAAATTAAAATAAACTAAAGATGAATAAAATATAGATATTCTGTAATTAAAAAGAAAGTTAAAGTACAAAAAATGTGAACGCATGCAATCCAAAAGAAGTAGCATCAGAACATTTAGAATAAGAATACATATAACTAAGAGACAAAAATGAAGGATCAAAATGAACCATACCGTAGTACTAATTCTCATTCCTTTAAAAATATTATTTTGAATGTATTTATTAAAACTAATATGGATATTATTGAAATAAGCAATGCAAATTAAATAATAAATAGCAAGTTTTATGAATGTTTTTAGTGAATGACTTGTCAGAACTGGATTTTATGTGAATGATTTATTTCAAAGGATTTGCAATAAATGTCAAGTTTTCGTCTACTTATTCCAGCCTTCATGAGGGTTATTATACACTTTTTAATGCAGTAGAGATAGATAGTATTATTTCAATATGTATATATCTAAATGAATGAAGTGATTTATTTCATATCATGATATGTTTATATGAGTATTATGCGTATCTTGCATATTTATATATAACATATATCCAAGACATGCATAATACTCATAAACACTCTTATTCCTATCACTTCTAAAAATCACCACCAGATTTTAATTATATTCATACCTACGACTACTTTGTGCTTATATACAATGCAACATAATAAAGTTTACCATATATGTAATGTTAAAAAAACAAAAATTAGTGTCACTCCTATACAGAAATGTAACTTTTCATACACCCTCTGATGAAGGCTGGGCTTTTATTGTAATTCTATTAAACAAATCATTTACAAAATCCAAAATGGACTATTCACTTCGTATTAATACGTAATCCAAAAAAAAAAAAAATATTACCATCAGAAAGTTGATAATATGGAATAAAGACCGAAGAAAACAATACTGAACTATTTCATATATACTACTTCTTATAATATAGATTGTGTGTAGTGTAGAAGAGATTTAAGCTAACATTCTCATAATTTTAATTTAATAATAGTCCAGTGATTTTTTTTTTTTTAAATTGCTCATCATTCTTAGAGTAATTACAAATGACATTTCCTCTAAACTTTTAGCATACATTTTCTCACTGTATTATAATTATTAACAAAGGGAATTACTTATTCTTCACTGAAGTAATCTGGCAGTAATACGGCTAGCGAAGTTAATGTGCTCTAAACTGTTTAGATATTTATGTGGTTGCTGATTTTTCTAAATAATAAGAGTATCCTGTTAATAAATAACATGGCTGTTATAAGGTAATTGTTAAGAACTACCATCTTAAGCTCCAAATAAATTATTTCTTTATTTTAATGCAAATATGGAAGGAATTAGATACTTGGCTGTGTAGTTGATTATTTTTTCTTAACGCCTAGTTGAAAATGATCTTGGAATATTATTGCGTAAAAAATCAACAAACAAATTCAATGAAATTGTAGGAACTTTGTTAATATTGAATTGATACATTATTAAAATAATATTTTGTGCAAAACAGTTCGACGAGGACCATTTAGGAATTACAACTCCTAAAGGTTAAGATTCTATCAAAATGAAAACTTAAAATTCAAAGTTTCATTCCTACTACTTGATTATAGTTACTCTGGTGGAAATGGGGGAGGTAAAGGAGGTGGCTGTTCAATAGCCCCAAAAGCTCCTTCATCCAAATCTTGTGCCACTGCCTGAGGTAGTACTTCGACCATTGCACCCGGTCCACCACCAATTGGATTTCCACCAGCATCTAACTCTAGTACTGGATCAGCTGTTGCCTCTGCCAAGTTTGTTACGCTCTTGGATTTCACGCACTGTTAAAGCAATGTTGAACAATTGAAACTTTTAAATTTGTATTTTGTTATGCATTTAATAAATTAATAGAAATGATAACCTAAAGTTTTGAAATCAAATATTTCCTTAAGCATGTCATATATAGATAGAGTTGGGCAATTATATTTAAATTTATTACTTTTTAAAAAGGAAAAAGCAAATTGCTCCTATCTTAGTTTATTTCTTAGTTTATCAACTGTTACTGAAAATTCATCGCATCCAAAAAAATGAGAAAAACTGCTGACATAATGTCAATGCACTTCACACCAAGAAATTATGTAAAACCCTATGCGATTTCTGATAGCAAAAAAAAGAAGAAGATTATTATTATGGGAGACCTAGCAACAGATCTGCACCAGCGACGGCTCCAGGCGGGCTCTCGCCCAGATCTTTTGCGCTCATCGCCGCGAGCTCTTACTCGTCAAGACATACTAGTATGAAATAAGCTATACAATTAACAACATTATAGTTTATAAGACTACAAAATTAATTAACGCATAGCTTATTAACTACCTTTGTCATTGACTGCAGAGTATAGACACCACGCTACATCGCCATTATACATTTTATATATATATCACCATGCTACATCACCATTCATTATATACATATAATTAAAAATCTACACATTAATATATAATGTAAAATAATAATAAGAAACACTAAAAAATATATGTGTAATAATAATTTAGTCTATATAGGTGGATATGTAATGTAGCAGTAAAATTCATTCTTCACCAGACAAACACCATATGCTCCTGGATTTTCTTATACTAGGTGTTAGTACAATGTAAAATAGTTCAAGAAAAAAGATCTATATTGGATGCCACAACAGACGGCGCCATTGGTCGCGATGGCGTAGGCTTAATAGCCAATCCCCCAGAAATGTATGTATATTAAAGGTCAAAGAGAAGATCATAGCCTCTATTTTATTCTTAGCTTTGGAATTAAAATTCTTACATATCATAATGGCTTAATAAATTGATAGAAAGAAAAAATATGTAAATTATATGAAAAGATAAAATGGCACTTCTTGAAACGAAAAGGTTTACATACACTTATCTTATCATATAGCAAAACTAATCTTATTTATATAGCAAAATCAATAAATAAAGCTAAACAGAAAAATGAAGTACATAGATGTACAAAACGTACCTACTTAAGCCACACTAATAATCACAGTAGAGACCTACCTGAAAATCAACATGCCTACTTTTAGCCTCTTCCTTTTCCCAAGACATATGTATAAACGGACGTTGTACATAATTGTAGATTACTTCTGCCCGACCTCCAGGTCTTTTCTTTATTTTTTCTTTGTGCGTTGGATAACCTTCAATACCAAGTCGGATTTTTTTCAAACCTCGTTCCTTCATTACTTGTTTTGCAACATCTCTATTTTCTATATATTTAAAAAACCTATACATGGCTGTACTGTTGACCGCTATAAAAAAAAGTTATATTAGACATAATTAAACAAACTTCACTATTGGAATCTTACGTTTAATGAATATTTTTAATCAAATCTCTTAAATAACATGTAAAACCTTCCTGGAATAATGTTTCAAAATGAAAGTGCAAAAGGTAATTATTCCAAACAATTATACTATATTATTTAAGAATACGGTCAGATACAATTTTCAATATTGCAGGGTTACTATAGCGCGGACACATATGCAATTATTTAATTGGCAAATGAGATGTAGCATTGCCTAAACTGTTCTGCCATAATTAAATTCTACGAATTGGCCGCGGGTGTGCCAAGAATAAAAAGAGGTAAAGAGAAGGCGCTTTTTTGAGTAGGTAGATCCCATTGTTTATCACACGTTTGTTAAAAATGGCAATTTCTTAAATTCTTGATAATTTGTTTGCTCTTCTAGAAACCTTTTTATCATTAACACGAGATTGGTATTTTTAGTTGCGTATCATTTGCAAGTATATTTCGTATTCTAATATTTTCAAAACTGCTTCTCCTTATCCAATTATTGATGAGTATTTATTTAGTTAAACATGCTTATGCTTCGGGATGGTAGAAACAAATAGAAAAGTTCAAAATCAAGCTTTAAATATTCTGTTATAAACGAATTTTGTAAACAAAAATATCTATGAAAACATAATCACACTCAATTACCTCTTACTGCAATTTACCCAGTTATAAATAACAATTCTTTTTCAAACTTATATTTCAATGGGTGAAACTTAAAAGACCACTTTTTTGAGGAAAGCTTAAACTTACTTATCCTCACCCAAAACTCCCGCAATGAACTTTTTTTTTAAAAAGATTCAAATAAAATAATACGTCTCTATATTTATAGTTTTTATGGAGATAATCGCAGAAGTGTTTAGTAAATACGCACTTCCGGTCTATGAATTTTATCAAACTCAGAATGTTGGCAACATATTTAATTATAATTTATGTTATTAAAATCAAACTATCCCATAATAAACGAATTCAGCACTCCAGAGGAAAATGTAACCCCTCCCCCCCAAAAAGTCGACCTTAATGAATTTTTCCATAAAAATGTTTATATAGTTCTTAGTATGTGTAGCTGTTAATATGTGTAGTTGTCATACCAAGTTTTAAAAAAATCGTTGTAGCTATTTTTGAAAAAATATCAAAAAAGTGAAAAATTCAATCATTAGAGAATTTTGACAGATAACCTACTCTCAGATCCCATGATGATACCTAAACGGAATATCAAGTGTGAACTGTCTCCGATTTTTCGTTTTTGAGCTAGGCTGTTCACACACATATACACTGGCCATTTTCTAAAAATCACTTTTTCGGACTCAGGGAACTTGTATTTCCGATGGAAACTCGATATCGAAAATTTGACACGATTACGATAAGAGAAGGTAATAAATAAATAGTTATTTTCATATTTTAAAGTAATGTAACCTACTCTAATTTTAGAGAAATGGAACCTACTCTGAGAATATTCTTCTCCCATTTGTGGTGGATATTCTTCATCCCAATCGACAGAATCATCGTCCAACAAAACCACAACATGGCATTCACGATCACCACGTTCAGCAGAGTTAACCATTAATGGAAGTATTAATTCTTCTAGAAAAACTTCGAATTGGCATCGTGCCCCCTCATTAGACAGCTCATGCAAAAGACCTCCTTTAACAAAATAATAATAAATGCACTTCTAAATTCGATAATAATAATCTTAAACAATCAGTTTGTACATGAAAAGAAGTATATATGGATGTTTTCTGAACAAACATTTAAGATCTGAAGCAATTTAAGACGAAAAAATTATTGCTAAAAATTATAACGTTATGGTAATAATAAAAACTATTTATTGTTACATACATTTATATACACACATTATAATTTTAAAACTTTTAAATAGTCAATAGTTAACAACGCGACATTTTTGTCATGATACCTCAATGGTTAGAGTGCAGTTTGAAAATAAACCTCAATGGTTACAGTGCAGTTTGAAAATAAATATCTTTTTAATCTAAATGAAATTTAACATAAATTTTTACTGTATATTTTCAAAAATCACTAAAAATAAAGATTTAAGTGAAAATAAAGGAAGCTTAATGATGAAAACAGAAATAAGCAACTTTTGTTCTATTAATTTTGTATATAGTGACTCCCTTTATCCTTATATTATTTTAAACAATGCATAATAAATAAAAATGTTAACAATTTGTTATTCCTTATAAAGTCATACCTCATTTCTTTTTTCATAAAAATTTGATAAGATTTATGGGATACAGTTCACCTTTATATGTTATTTAACATTAAAGGTATAAATAAGTTAGAAAGAGAACGTCGAAAAATAAGTGCTAAATAAAAATAATCTATTTTCATGGATAAAGATTCTTTTTCCAGATATTTCTTTTAAAGTCAACACATCCTATCTTTAAAAGGTTATTGACTATTTCTCTACTGAAGAACGAGAATTCGAAATATAAAAGCATTTTCTTATAAATGATAAAATCAAAAGTTAAATAATGTAATATCTACTAAGAAGAAGTAATTAAATATTTCATATACTAACTGAGGTTCTGGCACTTCACGGTGGATGCGTCAAAAGGCACAAGGAGGTAGTCACAAGCTTCTCGCAGTTCTTGTACTGGCACAGTAGGAGGACATTTGATCATTTTTCCTTTATAATATTCTAATATAGATCTAAAAACTGTGGCTGAAATTCCTTCTGCAACTTCGTATTCGCCACGTTCATTTGGGTGTGTAAATTCAAGCCCTGAACTGAACATCCTGATAAAAAATAAGGTACTTTTTACTCCTACGTTCTCCATTAAATAATTATTCATTGTTAAATTACTTAATAAAGCTAATGATTTAGAAAGTATGTTGACCTTCATAATTTAAATTAAAGTTTTGGTTAAATTCAATTAAAGTTGTGTCTTCAATCGAGTATCCCCTTCCGCAACCAGCATAGTATTAAGCCGCACCTCATCCCAAAGCTTTCAACATAAATGTAAGTAACTTTTTTTTATAACTTTATATTGAGAAAAAGCGATTCTTTACAGAACATTTATTCATTTATTTTCAAGTTTAATGGCTAAGTGATTTTTTTTATTTTGGATATACTCCAGCGATGGTGCAGATTGGCAAAACATAATTTAATTAATATTAATATAAAAGTATTTGTTGAACGTTGATAAATTATGTTATGAAGAAATTTGGTGAGGATCGGTCAAGGAAGAAATGGCATAAATGAATGTTTCTTTCTTGACCAAACCTCACCAAATTTCTTCAAAATATTAATACAAATCTTAATTTACTAAGTAACTTTTACAGATCTTATTTTGGCAGACCATTCTTATAGTTTTTTCCTAATCATCAGAGGAGCTTGCCTTATTTTCCTTTTATGTTACAAAATTCAATCATTTTTCCTTTAAATCCTAAATTTAATTATAGAACATTTATTACGTCCGCGATGTCTTTAAATATTTTTATTCAAAAAAAAATTACGCAGTTCCGGTTCGATTAAAAATTTATTTGCACATTAATCTCTTGACAAATATTTCTTGAATTCGATTCACTAAACTGCATTCCTAAGCAAATTAAATGCTAGTAGTTCTTGCTTTCGATTAACTGATTTTGACAAGAAATTTTAATGACTTGAAACTTAAAGGAATTTGATATGCAATGAAGCTTATATGCACTGAAGACGTTAATAATTGATTTTGCTTAGGGCATAATTTATTTTCTTAATGTTACTTAAACTGAGAATCCAATTTTATCACTGTCCTGATATCAAAAATCCAGTTTTGATGTTACACTAATATTGATGTAAACTCTACCATTCAACCTGCACTATTCAAATATATTTTTACGATGGTATATTTCATTTGATTTGGTAAATGATTTAATGTGCTTCCTTTCCAAACTGAAAGGTATTAACATGAAATACATGGAAACACGAACTACCACTAACTGTGTCGTTACCATACTTTCTAATTATATTATGATTTCATATATAAAAACCTTAGATTACCCATGTTCCGTGCGCATATGGTTATTTTTAATTTTACAAAAATTAGAGAAAACAAAAAAGAAATAGTCCAAAAAGTCCCAGTAAAATAAAAATCCGTTTCTCTGGATTTTGAAATCTCTTAAAAAATAGCAAGGTTTGTTACTTTGTTCGCTCCAATAAGAAAATTTAAAAAATAAATAAGTCCAGAAATGAATAAGAAATGGAAACTAAGGAGGGTCTCAAAATAATATAAAGTAATATTTCATTCAGAAGAGGATGAAGTTGTTCGCGTCCGAGATTGTTCTCGCGTGTCTCCTGGACATCCAACTAAACGAATACTAGCAGTCTCCAACGCAGCCCTTTTTATACTGGGCCGCGCGACGAGATTAGCTGAATAGCCGAAGTCATGACGTAGGAAAAAAAAATCATTCAGACCTTCCAAGCATGGTGTTAGGATGAGCGGTGAAGATGGCTGGATCAAGAATGAACCTTGTGTTATCAACCACAAGTGTGATTCTCTCTTCACTGACATTGTTACTGGTACTTGGTGCAGTCTGGCTTTGCTGACTCATCTGGTTCTTTGCAGGACCAATAGCATGGCTGGTCCGAGACCTGTTCAATTATATTATTTGTGCTAGTAAATTGAATATTCATTAATGAACAAAATCTGTGTAGAAAATCTCTTATTACAAGCGATGCATTATAAAATTGACAAATTTTCTTCAACTTAGAATTTTTACTCCAATTTTAGGTGCCCTAACTTATAATGGCGGTGTGAGCTATGTGTTGGATAAATCAGGAAGTACCTGAACGTGATAACATTCCAGACCACAAGACAGCGATGTCTTGTGATCAAACCCCATTATCACTTGAAATCTAATGATGAGAATTCTCTAGAACCTCCCTAAAAAAAATTTTCCCTAAGAAAAATGTTTGAATTAAAATGACAGGTTTATATTAAAGAGTAAGCATTATAAACGTAAAGAAAAATCGCTGGATCCGTTTTCAAAGCAATCTCAAAAACCAATTATTTAAAGTGATCTTTGATGATTTTCAAATTTGAAATCTTAATGTACCTTTATATTAATCTGTGGGCAGAACCATACATTGTACTGAAGTGGACTTCAGATAAAAGTTTAACGCCCCCAAACCCCCAAAAACACAATTTATAAAAAAAAAATAGAAGTATGACAATAAACAAATTTTAATGAAATTCATTGATGAAAATCGAAAAAAATTAAAGTTTAACATTCAATTTTTTTAAATTCGTACTTGTAAAGTCATAGATAGATTTTATGGTGGTGATATCCAAGAAATATCAACTTTGTGCTTCCTGCGATATATCTGAGATATTTTGTAAACAAATATAAACAAGATTAGCAAAAGGAACATCATTGTGCGAACCTTATAGTAAAATTCTTCGCTTATTAAAAGATTATGGGAAGATGCAAGCAACCAAGGTGAGAAGATTACTGGGTACGTTCCGATAAATGATAGAGCTTATTATTTAATATTATTATAAGTACTTTACACAAACAGTTAGTAAAATTATGTTAAATCTCCAATATATTCAGATTCTTACTCGTTCATTATTTCAGAGAATGAAAGAAAAAGTTTATTCCTTTTATTGTATGATCTATTATACAAATGACTTCAAAAATTTTAATCTGTTTCTAATATGTTGTAATCATCTTAATCATTTAAACATTCTTTCGTAATTTTCACAAAGAAAAAAGACAAACCTGTTTCTGGGTGCACTATTCATATTTTGTTTTGAAGTAGTTACAGACTGGGAACCTTTCTGCACTAAACATGGTTTAGGTTTAGAAGAACCTCCATAACTGCAATAATCAGATACATATAAAATTTCCCTTAAAAAAGTAATTTAAGTAGAGAAATTTGGTGGTCTACCTCATTCGATTTTTGAATACTCTTCTTCTATGTTCTTCCGGATCATGATAATCTTCAGTGTCACTACTGGTGTCCCTATCATAATTATGTCTGTCTTTAGGATTAGCCATTACTTTTATTAACAGAAGAGTAGGAATTAATATGAGGATTGCACACTACATAAAAAACGAAAATCAAAGAAATACATGCTCTGTGCTCAATAAGCAACGCATAACAATCACAAGTTAGACGGAGAAGGAAAAAAGAAATTTTTAGAGCAGTTTACAAAGTGAACAAATTACTCAGTTCAAAAATATTTGATTTACACTTACATGAAACAAACCAATAAACTGTTAAATCCACGAAAATATTTATTTTTTAAAAATCGTAAAACATCATGAAAGCATTCACACATTTATTAAATAAATGACGCCAAATCGTTATTGTTAACGGCATAAAATATTAACAGGAACAAAGAGCACACAGTAAACACGAGAAACAGAAAATGAACAAGTAGCACAATGTAATTTTACAAGCAAATACCGCAGAAAAATGCACGAATATTACAATGTATATTTGAGTTCAAAAATATAAATAAAACCTTAAGAACCAATACGCCTCTGACCTCAGATCCAGACAACCATTTACCATTATATCATAATCATATGTAGTATTAGGAATGACCAGATGACGTCATCAAGTTCCCAAACATCCGAACAAGAAAATAAAATGTTAATGTTTATGAAAATTAAAATTAATAATGCAAAATTGCAGTTATTAAATTACCATTATATTATTAATAAATTATGTTACCGTACTTATAATTAAAAAATTTATAATCATTTTAAAAATAAAAGAATTTCATTTCGATGTTTTTAAAAAAGAAAAATTAATATTGCAAAGTTAGTTATTTAATTACTATCAAAATTATTAATAAATTGATTAACGCAAAAAATAATTAAATAATTAATTTAATCTCTAAACAGCTATTTAAAAGTTAAATAAATATGCATTTTATTGGCCTTTTGTTTTCCCAGTGCTGAACAGTTTTCCCAAAACCAGGAAAGATAACTAGGTAGATAGAAGGTGTGGTAGGGTGTTGATGTAGTGGATATGAGCATGGTCTTATAACTGGGAGGTCCCCAGTTCGAGTCCCGCGAATCTGCTAAATTTAATATTAGTTAAAAAATGTTAATTAGTCAAGTAGATGCTTCGCCCCCGTCCATGACACCTAATTTGGTAGTTTGACATTAAGGCCCGCCCGAAAAAATAGAAATTACTTTACATATAAACAATACATGTGTCCTCTCAGTTTTTTGTTAGAAATTCAAAATCAGCGAGCAAAATTCTTTTGTGTTGCCAGAAGCGAGATCTTTTTTTTAAATGCGCAGGTATAGTTTTCACATCAGAAATTTTTGTAAAGTCAACTTTACATTAACATTCTTTTCTGTGATCAATAATTTATGAGTTATGATTGAAACACTTTTACTTAATAAAACTACAATTAGGTATTATTCTCCCGCGCGTGGAACCTGTAATAAATATTAAGATTATTTTTTTTATAGTTGCATCAACTGCTTCGTTTTTTACAATGAATAAGAACAAAAATCCTATTTTTAAACAAACGTAATTATCATTAAAAATACTAGAGATGTTGCTGGAACTGACGTTCATCATTAGAGAGACATAGACATGCTCTTATTTGCCAAGAATCCCGCACGACCAAAGAAATAGATATGGTTTTAACTAAGATGCATGCATCTCTTAGTTCAGTTAGAGATGTAATTATGGTTCGATTCTCATAAACTAAGTTTAGAAATGGTATAAGTTTGAGGGGAAATACAAAAAATTAAACCTCCTTCGTTGCAATAAATTCAAGACGAGGTTCAAGATCTGTAGGGCGCATTCCTTCTACCACATGGGATTTTGTATAAGGCCATAGGTGTAAGTCTTCAAGATCCTCTAGACAGTACTTTTAGAAATGCCCAACGCTCGACTGATACTACGGATGAATGAATTAGTTTTTTTTTTTACTTTCTCTTACTCCTAGTAAGAGGAAATATTGTAATCGTGTCAAATTTTCGATATCGAGTTTTCACCGGAAATATCCGGGTTTTTTTTTTATGGCGTCGACTGTTCTGGTCTTTAGCCATAATATCCGTTTTGAGGTACCTTGAGTCCAGAAAAGTGGCTTTTTCAGAAAATGGTCTGTGTGTGTGTCCATGCATGTGAACAGCACAGCTCAAAAATGAAAAATCGCAGAAAGTTTAAACTTGATATTCCGTTCAGGTATCACCATGAGATCCAAAATCCGACAGTAGAGATTAACTGTCAAATTCCTGTCAAAAATACCACATTACTGAATGGTTTTTTTACTTTTTTGCGATTTTCTCAAAAATGGCTCCAACGATTTTCTTGACACTTGGTATATCAACTGCACCTAGAAAGAGCTACAGCTTTTATGAAACGTTTCTCCAAAAAATTCATTTAGGGTACCTTTGGGGAAGAGGAGGTTATTCTATCATCTGAATAATATTAATCAGAATTAAATATGTTGTTGAAATTCCGTGTTTGAAAATATCGGTTGACCGGAAGTGCGTTTTACTGAACAGTTTTTATCAATTTTTGCGATTTTCTCCATAAAAACACCGACGAATTTCGTTACAATTGATGTACTAGCTATAAAATTTGCCAATTAAAATTTTTAAAACGAGTTAGAGAAAGTTGTGTGAGTGTATCACACCAGATTTTTTTATTAAATTTGAGGCGCGTCAGCATGTGTGGTCATTGGCGCCCGGTGCCTTCTCAGTGCACTGCCGGACAGTGTCCATCACCGGACGGTTACTGTTGGGACACTAGAAAGAAAAAATCTAAGATCAGCACAGCTGGACTCGAACCTGGGTCCTCCGCGTTGTAATCCAGTGCGCTAACCACTGAGCTAATCCCATTCCTTCAAAGTAGGGTTTGATTTAAAAACAAAACTGGATTGAAAAATAAGGTAAATCATGATTCGTCTTGCTTTCTTTTTTTGTGTTTCCCCTCAAACTTATACCATTTCGAAACATAGTTTATGAGAAGGCAATTCGAGCAAAACGAGCCGAAATTTTCCAAGAGATAGCACAAGATTTAATAATATTTTAATATAATACTCCTAAATATTTCTTGCTTTCGATGGTAAAATTATGAAAAAGCCCTTTCTAAATTCGTCCCTATTTCTCAAAATGTGCAAGTAAAATGCTGTTGGTTTTTCCATTTGTTTTTTGAATACTAGGATTAATTAGCATGTATTTCTCAAAATGTGCAAGTAAAATGCTGTTGGTTTTTCCATTTGTTTTTTGCATACAAGGATTAATTAGCATGAGTATGAGCAAGAATATAGTTATTTAAAAGAATTAGGCATGCTAATGTATTAAAAGATCTTCAAACTTGCTTGAAGATTAAAGCATTAAATGATTCCTCTTTGCTCAGTAATGAATGTAGACAATTTTTGCCCGATTTGAAAGAAGTATGTAATCACAAAAATATTTGAAATTATTCCACTAGCTTCGCAGTAAGGTACTCTCGAGGACTAAATGAGTGGGTGCCAGATTATTTACATCTTACTTAGAAGAGATATATTATAAATCTGTTGATTTCTACCCATTTCCAATTTTGCGATACTTGAGACAAGAGATTAAAGATTATCTTAATGTGTTGAAGCTACAACGAATAACTGTCATCTTGGCATAAATTAAATATCTCATCTGTCATCAATCAATTGAGAAAACCATCTTAATTATTTAATACTAATATGTATCAACTTATCACAGCATCCTTATTAATTCGACAGTTAATAAATCTATTTGAACGCGTATATTTTTCTATTATACAAATAAAATAAAGTGCTTATCTGCTATTATCATGTAATTTAATGTTATATAATATATGTACATATATATTTATATGGTAATATATTTCTATATATATATTATATATCTATATAATACTATATATACATATATATATAGTATGTCTATAATATTATATAGATATATATGTATGTATATATACCATTTGCTAAAATCAAATGAGAACTTAATTAATTTTTATGAGGCAATCTCAACCAATTTCAAAACAAGCTATCCTAAAAAAAAAAAATCAGCTATTGAAAAGTATGGGGGGCCACGACTGTTGAATTTTTTCCCCTTTATATCGAGTAATTAAAAAGGAATTATTTCATCTTGAATCCTTAAACTGATATATTTAATTAATTTATAATATTGACTTAAATACTTTTTTCCTAAGATTAAACCATCGTTTTTGTGAAATTCTGGATGTTATAAAATATTTCAATTAATAATTTGAAGCAGTAATATGCATTTAATACTATATGAATGTGTGAAACAATTAAGCCAGTTACTAATTCTCCACGGCAATTTTTTGCTGTTTACGAAATCATAATTTTACTTGTTATTATGTTTGATGTATTGGTAGGAATGGTTCACTCTGGACTGAAAGACTGAAACGAAGTTTTGATGGTTGCGACGTACGGTTATAATAGTTACTTGGAACTAGATGATGTCTTTTGATTTTAATTTGAAAGTAGATATTTTCAGCCATCAGATGTCAAACGATGTCAAACCCAACTTTTAACAAAAATAATGGGGCTATGAAAATTCGATTAACAAGTTAGTCTTATATCCATTTTAAATTTTAACACTTAGTAAAAGCATTGTCAATTTATGCACATTATGGCAATAAATTAAAATTTTATTCATTTGTAATTTTGCTTAAATGTAGTGTACACTCTAACGTTATTCGCACGTTTCCAAAAAATTACTGTAAGTTAATATATTAAGATTTTTTTTTTAAATTTATATAATTGTTTTTGTACCCGTTACTATATTTTGTGTTTATTTATTATTTTCTACGTATTCATTTTTTGCTGGTAGTTATTAATACTATCAACAACAGACCTTGTCATAGGGCGTAACTGAATTTTTCTCAGCATTATAACTATGTATTTTAGTGGCAAATTATTGTATTTTTTATTTCAGTTTTATGCGCCCGGAACCTAGCGAGAAGGGATCTCTTCCGTAAGTACCATGTTCGAATTAATTGAATTTTTATTAAATAATTACAGCCTGGTTTAGTTATTGTTATTGTTTTATAACTTTTTTTTTAACTGGTTTTGAAATAGTGAATCACATTAAAAGATCTTTACGGTTCTTTAAGTATGCTAAAACACAATATTGTTCTCAGCAGCTTAAAGTTACTGCTGTTGTTAATGTAATTATAACAAAGAACGATGGATGAGGATGGTGAGATTCGGTCTTAAAAAATAAAAATGAAATAATTTTTTTTTTAACGACCGAATCTCAGTATCCTCATTCATCAATTAAGAACGGTCGAGAAGAATCTTCCATAACAAAGAAATACTGCTCTTTTCTTGTATTCTCGAAAGTACATATATTGGTAATTGAGAAATAGTTACAATTAATTTGTCTTTACTATCAGTCTGTTTTCTTAAGAAATAAGTCTTAGTTTTGGCGTTGATATAATTGGGAAATGAAATGAACGTTTTGCAGCCAGTTTTAAAAAAAATGACGGGTTCCTCAATAAAGAAACCAAGAATCTTTTTGACAAACTAATTCATTTATTTTCGAACATTTGTTTTGGCGTTAGATTAGATCAGCTTCCTTGATTTAATACACAAGGTTGTTTGTTGTATTTGAAATGAATTTAGGGAATATAGAGTTGTTTATATTCTCTAGTTTTTTGTTTAGCTTGGGAACAAAAACAGAGCTGTTTATCCCAATTCTTGTTCCGTTTGTAATGCCTATAATGATCTTTATTCAGGTTTTATCATATTATACAAATATAATGATAATAACCATAATAATCTGTGCTCAAATAAAATTTCCAACTTTTTCAACAATCATTTGCAAAAGTAGTCTTGTGGAGACCCGGTTGCGTTAGTGATGAAATGTCAGAAGCTTGACTTGTTCTTATTAAGTATAAGCTTATATTCATTTTTCATGACTTGACAAAATTCCTGCGTTTTGTGTTTTTATTCCGTTGAATTACCAAGAATATGTGGAGCAAGTCTATGGAAAAAAGACTTAAGTTATGAATTAGTAGGTACATGATCATGATTACAGAGATGAGTAAATATTTATAAAAAGGACGATATAAATGACGAAAATTATTCATCGAATTTATATTAAAGAATTTCCCAAAAGTGTAAGTTTTATTTTGAACTAAATTCTTACTTATTGTACAGATTAGATTTGCGAATTGGTTATTAATCACAGAGGTTTTCGTTAATTATACACTTCAAAAGGAAGAAAGTTACTAAGTAGGACTGACAATAGCTCATTGTTGATTGGTATCTTCCTTAACGATTAATATTTTGATTCGAGTTGTGCCATCAAAGTAAGCCTGGGCACAAGTAATTATCGAATTTGTTTTCTTATTATTCACTTCTGAGTTACTATGATCTTTTCAGTGCTAATCATCCTCTAATATACTACACAGTTTGGATATAAAATTTAATGTTGTATTTCTTTTGTTCGTTTCATTATTTTAAAAAGTCATTGTAACGAGCTTTTTCTATTTTTTTCCCTAACCTCCTTTATATTATTGGTTAAATAAAGGATAGTGATGATTGCTTGAAGTGTACTTGGTACCCAGTTCTAATATGATTAAATAAATATTAGTCAGTCATATCTTTTGCGAATCATCAATGTAATCACAAACTGCCCTCCAGGTTATGTAACATTATAGTAAGACAAATTTTGATATATCCAAATTTGGTCCATTATTTTAGTTCGGTATATCAGATTTTGTTGTCGTTGGGGGCGCAAATATGAGATCTAATCATATGTGAAAATCTGTAAAGTTGAAGTTGAATAGGCATTTTATAACACATCTTTTGGTATTTTTTTAGTTTTTGATGTCGAGTCTTAAAAATTAATTTGGATAATAATTTTATGCCGTACTAAGTGGCAAAACAGAATGAAATATTAGAAACAAAAGTATTTTTACGAATAGATTTCATGAAAGATATATTCCATCTCTGTCCATTTTCCTTTTGGAGCATCTTGCAAAAGTCTTCAATCATTTGAATTTGTCTTACTTTATATTAATATGCAAGAAATTGCTGCGATGGTAATTATTGTTTTGACTAAGATTTACTTGTATAAATCCGAATAACTCGGACCTTTGTTCGAAGTTTTTAAGAAATAATGAATCTTTAGGTGGTAAAAATCTGATTTTAGTTTCCGTAAACTTGCTCCATTTTCTTATAATTCTAATTAAATTCTATGTTATACAACTAAAGCCTAATTATATTAAACACCTAAGGCCTAGTTACATATAGATTTTCGACTGAAAAAATTATCACAATATTATGGTGAGCATTGCTTTTCCCGACTTCTCCATTATTCTCTACCTAATAATTGCTTCATCATCAATGCCGACTTTACCTCACACTGTAAAACCTACATTTTCACTATTTTATTTGCAATAAAATAATTGCCCCATACATTTAAGTTCACTTATTGATTGCAGGCCTGCCCGACCCATTTGCAAAGATAAGCGTCGATGGCTCGGGACAGTGTCACTCTACAGATACATGTAAGGGCACTCTCGACCCAAAGTGGAACCAGCATTATGATTTGTTAGTTTTTTTATTTTTATTTATTTTGTATTAATTTTTGTTATTTTCTGTTGATTTATCTTTATTTCACGTTTTTTTTATTTTTATTATGTTAACACTTTTTGTCACATGTTTTGTTTTAATTATCATTTACTTCTTAGTTTTTTAGTAATGATTTTTTACCATTAATTTTTTAGAAATTATTTTAGCACAATCTCGAATCACGTTGCATTTTTTTCTTTTATTTCACAACTATTTATTGCATTTAACATGCAACCTCAGGCCTCCAAAAATTGTATTTTTTTTTTGTTTTAATAATTAAATATCTCCCAGTGAAAATGAAATAAAAAATAGTATGTTTCCAATCGAATGATCAATATGCTTAATTGTTAGTCATCATTTAGGTTTCACAGTTGGTGCATACTTTTGTGCCTATTTTAATTATGATAATGCCACATAGAGTATAAACTTCTAAAAGTTATTATATTCCAGGTTTTTTCTGTAATTGTATGATTTCTACTTTCACATGGGATTCAATCTAGATTCAGTTAGATACGGTAGGGTTAAAAACTACTAGTGCTTCAGGTACTAGATTAGTATTTGAACGTTGTAAAAATAAAGTATAAAGAATGTTATTGTAGTTATAGAGAAGACTGTACTGCGGCAATGGAAAGTAAAAGAACAATAATTACTTTTAGTAAAAAAAACAAAAAAAAACAAACTCTAAAATAGGTCTCACTGCAGTTGAAGATCAACAAAAGTTTCCGTTTGAAGAAGAAAATGAAAATAAAAAAAAGATCGCATCAGTAACATAAACATACACAGAGTATCCTAAAAATCCATTGTCTTATCGATGGAAACAGTTGACTGAAGATCCGATCCCTACCGCTATTTTGATTCATTTATGTACTCGTGATTTATAGTAGTTGTGGAATTGTGGGAGTCAGAATCCCTGGAGAGGATAATTAAGCATGAAAATTCCTCTTGGAGCTTGGGTGATAACTCTGATGGAGAAGTGAGTGCAACAGTTTAAAGAATGCCAAAAGAAGATAAATAATAAAATTTTGTGCTGGTCTCAATTATCCAAACGCTTCCGAGCCGCCCCTTAACAAGTTCAATAAGTTCGCGGAAAAAATAGCTAAACGCTGTCGGCCGTTCGACACGGAAGCCGTGTTTTACCGTTACACGTATTAAAGATTGATAGGTGTAAGAATCCAATTTCTATAAATACTCATCATGCAAATAATAATATGTTGCTGATAAAATGGTGAATTTGTTTGGAAGTCACGAGTATGAGAGAAAATTCACGCGAGTGAAGTTTTTGTTAGAATTCCATAGAAACTGTCTCAGTGGAGGTAAATCCACTCATCTTTGTATTCATGAGGAAAATATATGGAGCAAAACTAAGAACACAAAAGGGTGTTCTTTAGTAAAAGCCGTTTCTTTCTATAGAAAACTGGTGTGGAAGAATCACGCGACTTCCTCTTACTCCAATTAATTGAAATTAATTAACAAATTTTCTTAAAAATTGCGACATTACAATGTTTAGTTGTACTGGCCATAAAAAAGGTGGTAGGGGTTACACTTGTCTTATGTCCAAATCAACAAGTTTAAAGTTAAACCTAACTGACAGACTCCCAAAAGCCTTCCAAAATCAATTTTTTCGGAATAATGTTTCAAATAAAGTGATGCGTGTTTATCTGTGCAGTGTATCTATACTACAGTCACCTCCATACTCCCACCTTTCTATCACAGTAAGATGCAATCCATTATATCGATAGTATCGAATTACACTTGGATCTTCTCTTTACACTTATTGAGACTATTTAAATAATAAATTCATTTTTTCTTTGCGCTTCACAACACTTTTCACACCACCTTGAGGTATGTTACTCGGCGCGTGTAGCATTTTTTATTGGTGAGTGATCACCAGGATAAATGAGTTTCTATTTAATAATTGTAATTATTCAACAATTACATGGAAATTATTTCTGAAATGAACAATATTTTTCTAAATTTAAAATTTCAATCTACTCCTGATTTTCCAACGTACTAACTCATTTTTTCTAGTGCTGCTGTAACACCTTTACCTGAAACAACCGTTATTTTCTTAAATGTTTAATGTGTGTGTGAGATATGAATGTTTAAGAATGGAGAAAGAAAAAGGAACAGAAGTTAAAAGAGAAACATGTAAATATTGTGTTAAATCGTAAACAAAGCTTGGAAAAGGGAAAACAATGATAAAACATGAAAAATGTAAATTAAAGTAACAGACAGAATAGAAAAATATATCGATATATAATTAATCGGAAGAGTAAACGTATCATGTGTCTATAGGAAGGGTGGGAGGATGGAGGTGACTCTAGAACGCCTCCGCCATGATGGGGGCACGACAGTTCATAATTACCATCAATTCTTCTATTGTATATTTATTATTATGTAAATGGTAAAACAGGCAGTGTACCGAAGTGGTACTTTGAAGAAAGAATAGCGCTAATATTCCTCCAGAACCCGCCAAAATCAATTTTCCCGTGAAATTTTTTCAAATAAAAGTGTTAGGTAATTTTTGTGTATAGATAACATACGAACTTTAAAGAAAATCGTTGAAGCTATTTTCAAGAAAATCGCGAAAAACAAAAATCTGTAAAGTCGTACTTTCGGTTGATGGATTTTGCCCGAAACCTTCGTGTCAGGTGCTGGAAGTAACTAAACGGAATACCAAGTTTGAGCCTCCAGCGATTTTTCGTTTTTTAGATATTTTGTTCACCCACAGACCATTCGCTAAAAACTTTGTTTCGCTTTCAAGGAACCTCAAATCTTTTATTTCCTGGGAAAACTCGAATTTCGAAAATTTGACACGATTGGAAACTTCCTCTTATTAGAAGTAATAGAAAGTATAAAAAATTGTCTAGAGACTTACTTTACCGCTTATCCCTTTCATGTTGTTTATTTTAGACTTGATAATAGGTCATGTTTTTTGAAGGCATCTATACTATAACACCGTCGTCGATTTTCCAAACAATCCTCTTTTTAAGATGCAGGGAAGGAATCAGCTGTCCATCCATACTAACGATACAGCACCAGATAGGGAAGACGAACTCCGCATTTTACACATTTTGGGAGGCACCTATTTGGGAAAAAGCAAACGAAGTTTTCTCATAGCAGTGGCGGTCGGGGGGTTGGGTGGTTTAAACTGTATTCTACATATGTTGCAACTGTCATATGACAGATACCGTTTGAATTTTGTTTAATTAGATAAGATTAAATTATGAAAAAATTATATATAATATTTCTTTTTTATTACCTATATGTTATTGTTTCTTGAGTTAAAACTTAGTACAGTAAGAGAATAAGAAGCCAATAAAAAGTATGTCCTTTTTATATAAGAATTCCTATATTCATTTAGTAATCCTGGCTACCACCAATAAAGTTTTATTACACGGTGGAGAATTATTAAAAATTATTATTAGATCTTTCTAGTAAGACTATGCGCAGCTTCAGCACTTTAATGCGCAATTTTTGTACTATAATCGTCTGTACATTATTTCCCACTTTTTTAGTTATATTGTGTATTAATCGATTTGTGTGCATTTTTTTTATTAAATTCGCTCAAAAAAGCTTTTTATTTTTTTAGTTAGTGAGGCAAAAAGAGTTAAAGCGATTGAATCATTACAGTTTTAAGTTCAGTAATAACTTTGCTTCAGAATAAGAAGCTTTGAATAAATTGAGCTCAGTTTCAAGTGCACTGTAGCCAAATGGTTAGTTTCAATAGTATATTTCATTTGAAAGGTGATCAATAAATTTCAGAGTTGTAATGAAAGCGTTGATTAGTAAAAATAAACAGTACTTCGAGAACTAATTTATATCTTGTAAAATCCCAATGTATTTCCACTTATATGATATTGTTTTGTTTAATATGAATGCAGACTATCAGTGGAAATATCATTATTTTGGATCACTCTAGGTGTAGACTACATATGGATCTAACGGACCTACTTTATATGTTTTAATGTTTTTTAATATTATATTGTTATTTAGGTATATAACCAAAAATGATGGTATTACAATCAGTGTATGGAATCATAGGAAGGTACATAAAAAGGAAGGTTCCGGTTTTCTAGGATGTGTCCGAATATTTCATAATTCAATTCAGCGCCTGAAGGATACAGGATGTAAGTTAGAACCATCATTTGTTCTAATAATCTTATATATAATAATGTTATTTTGGATCCAAAGCAAGCACTAATTTAACTTGTAAAACTACTTCGTTTTGAAACATGTCTTGTGAATGTTATCTGGAGCACACTTTGAGTTTATTTGACAAAGCATTCTACTTTATACTTAAGAAGTTATGTAAAATATTGTCTATTTTATGTAAAATGTATAAGGACAATTGGAACAGTATTTATTTTTTTATTACTCATTATCCAAGTTTGTTGTTTAATATTTTTATACTATTGCTAATTTCACTGTTAATACATCATTAAAGTAAATATTAAAATATATTCAGTTTAAATTAAATGCAGTATTAATTAAAATCTTTTAAAACAGATCAGAGATTGGACCTCATCAAAGCAAATAGCGATGATTCTGAAGTCGTTAAAGGACAAATAGTAATCTCGTTGATGTCACGGGATGGGCCACATTCCAGTCGAGATATTACTCAGGATAATTCGGTATCAGTTAGCCATGCTGTTAGTCAACAAACACCTGAACTTCCAGATGGTTGGGAAGAAAGAAGGACATCTCATGGTCGTTTATTTTATGTTAACCACCATACGAAAACTACGCAATGGACAGCACCAAATAGGTGAGCTAATAACTTTATACTCTTTTTGGCATCAAAGAGAAATGATGAGTCCAACATGGGCGGTCACGTCTCTCGACACTTCACTTTCCTCATCTACCACTGCACATCGATTGTTTTTATCGCATACACTAGGTTACCTTCTATTTCATTCTCTCAACCTACAAGCCTATTAACAAACTGATTTTTCTGTTTTTTACTTTGCAATAGTTTCCATACCAACTGGCGGTATATGGCTCGGCTCGCTTCGCTTTCTTTGTATATGTGGGCGATCACTAGGAAAGCATAAGCATATATTTGCCTTATTTAACAATTCTCTTACATTAACAGTTAATAATATTACACCTTATCCTGGGATCATTTCTTCTGCCGCATCTAAATCTAAGTTCGTGAAGATTGAAAGTGCATAACTGCTCATATGCAGGGTTTTACGCTTAAAAGAAACACTGTGTTTCTAATTATGCGATTGTCTGGGTTTCTTTAGTGTACATGTGTTCAATATCAAAAAGGATTATTGTTATTATTATTGTTAGAAGCATAGGTAACATTTAATAGAAAAACAGGTCCGAGTTAACATGAACATAAATAGTTTATTTGTTTAATGAGTAGCACAAGTTATTACCAAGCACAAAAACTGATAAAACACACAATTCATTCTTTTTAATACAAAAATATAAACCAGCAGCTGTTTTTACTTATGGTTTAAATACTATTTCCCCGTCATTTAACATCTTCCCACCTTTGAGTGGTTTACTCAAACAGATTCGGAGCTTCGGCTCGATTAAATAAGTTCAGTTTCACCGGTCTCTTGATCCACCTTCCTTCCGCGAAAACTCTGGCAACGATGAAGCAGACATCTCTAGAGGGTATAATCTCTGCAAGAGTCTCAAAAGTACACCTTGGGTCGTTTTAATGCTGGCACATTTAATTTTGCTGTCTCTTCCGGGATGGACTTGAACTACAATTTCCCATTGGCCAGATTATTCGTTTATGTTGATCATCATCCACGATAACAATCTCGCCAACTTTTATTGAACGTTCTGACCTGGTTCCATCCTGTATTAGTTGGCCAAGGTACTCTCGTCTGAACCGTTGTTTCAACTGTTGAACTAGTTTCTGACGAATCGCATTCACATAACAGGAAATCATAGCTCCGTTAAGAAGCCGAGAAAATAGTCGTACCCGGTCTGGTTACAAGCAACAGTCAATCAATATCGCGGCCATTCGGTTTGCAACTGGCTCGAAGAAGCACTTTTTGTCCCACTTTCAAAGTACTTGAGTATTACTCATTGGCTTCTGATTACGCAACCATATTAAAATTTCTTTTTTCAAATTTACCTCAATAATCTCACAGTGATCAAAAGTATAATTTCTAACGAGCAAAATACTAGCCAATACGAGTCTTGTATTTTCTTCTTCTATTTTCTTTTAAAAATACGTAATTACTTCAGATCCTCTGGTTCCTTGAACGGCAGTGTGACTGAGCCAAGAGTTTCATCAGCGACTTCTGGTCAAAGCGAATCTTCACCAGCCTCTAATAATAATGCGGAACAACATGAAAGGTACTTAATACCTAATGAAATATTGTAATTAATGTTTTGTTGTTTATCGGTCGTTAGAGTATCGGCCGAACTTCACGAATTTTAACAATATATTGTGTAGAATGTATATATATATAAAATTATATATAGAAAAAATGACACTTTAATCTCAGATAACTAACAAATTCATCCACTTTATCGATTAAATATTTTATACATTTTTTAGGAGTAATGAATCATGTTTACCTGGATTACCACCAAGTCAGGCAAGAAGGAGATCCACTAAAACAAGAAGTAGCACCCATTCAAGGCCAAACATTCATCAACCTTCAGATCTTCCATCTGGTTATGGTATTTATTAATTTATCAATAGAGCTTGTGTTTTTGTTAAACTATGAATTTTCTAAAATTTCTTAGACCAGGTATTTACATTTTTAAATAGAGAGAGTAACCTTGTTTTTAAAGGTTAAGGTTCAGAAAGATGTACTCGTATTTAAAGGCAGCTTAAGATACCTTTTTTTATTTTCTCTATTTTACAGGAAGTATTTCGATCATGCCAGTTTTTAGCGTTGTAAATTGGATGTTGAGGTTCGGTCATACAAAAGAACTCTTTTTAAATTTCTACCGACGTTTCGGCAAATTTATTGCCTTCTTCAGGGTCTGCACAAAGGTTATAATACAAATCAAAAAACAAATAAAAACAACATAAAATATGAACTTAAAATAAATATTTTCAAAATGAATTTTTTTTAATATAAACTATATAAATAAACTAAATAAAAAGTATGATATATATATAACACATTGAAATTTATTTTAAACTATTGTTGTAGAACAGATCAATATTAACCTAAATCACAACTCTTAAAACTTTGACAATATGTGGCATATATAACAGTAAAGTATGGAAATAACTTAGGAAATGTACTTACAAAAATTTCCAGTTAGAAAAAGTGAATTACAATAGTAATTACTCTAGTTTAACCTGTGACATACCATCACCAAGTGTTATGGACATTGGATGGGTCAAGGTTTATAAAGGGCTAGGAGAGCGGATGGGAAAAGCGTGTCTTAGTCTGTATGTTGTTTTGGAAATTCCAGGAGTTGTTATAACTGAGGGATAGGTTTTTGGTGTCTGTTCTAAAATTGATAGATAATTCATCTTTTTTAATATGAATCATTTCCAATATATTTCTTTTTTTATTATTATCGTTGATGGAGAGAATTTTAGTGTTTTCCATGTCATCATCAGAGACATTTTCCGTGGTAGCCTGCTTCATTTTGTGGTCATCGACCGGTTTCGGGCGTTCGCCCATCGGATGCATTTCGCAGACAGTGTGACAACACAGACTTGACAGAACAAATAGTTTACACAGTGACTGGTGTTTTTAACTGTATTAAAACTAACTCTTAAACTAGGTCAAGAGGTATGGTCAGCTGGGTGGGAAAACACGTGTTTGGGTTGTTAAAGGGCAAATTTTCCTTATGATGGAAACAACACGTGGGGGTTTAATTTTTAAACTCTAGGGTGGAGGGAGATTTACTTTAATAATAATAATAATAATATTTTATTTAAAAATTTTACATTCAGAAAGATTATTACATAATATTTACAGCTTGGAATTATATCCGTCAGCCGGAGAAAGATGTTACAAACATTTTATCAAAAATACTATTCCTTTAATAAACGAGATTTTCTTGTTTACTGTAATACATGAGAAAAGAAAAACAAAAAAATATTCATACTGCAAATAAAATAAAAAATACATAAATACAAAATACTGAAAAAGTAAAAACTATTCTGAAACTTTACATTACTATACAATATTAAAATTAATGATGAAAAGGTTACTGAGAAATATTAATAGAACAAATTAAGTGAAAAATTGAAGAAACAAAAACGAGTATCCCGTGGAAAACAAACCAAAACAAAAATTATAAATTATATATATATTTTAATAAAAAAAACACAAGTCAAAAGTTAAATTCCTGCCAGGCAGATCGAGCAAAATTAATAAGCCCCTTACAGTTACCAGCATTAAGAAGGGCTTGCAAAGAGTGCAAAGTTAGTAAACGTACTCCGAGGTAACGTAAACGAAATTCTGCGAGAATAGGGCAAACTGCTAAAAAATGTACAATATCCTCCCTTGTATTGAGGTTACATAAGGAACATCTCTTTCTTATCTCCTCCTTATCCGCCCAAGGCGTACAATTTAAATATAATAATTCGCCCCTCATTTTAAATAACCACCTCATCTCTTTTAAATGCAATGACGAGGACTGGCGGTCAAAGGAGAATAATTTACAGCTCATATCTAGCTGTTTATAGTAAATAAACCTCGAGGACGTACTTATGCACAACGCAGACTCCTCCCGATGCACCAATCTTATCTTATCTAACAAGGTTGCTAACTGGTTTTTCCAAAGACTCAAGTTGTCAGCAGAGGAATCGAAGTGACAAGAGTGTCCGCGGGCCAAGTTAATCCAGTGCTTAAACCAATAAGTTTTTCTTTTAACTATTTCCTGAGCAAAAATCCTTGGCAATCTATGAGCAGGAAGCTCCAGAACTCTAAGACAGTACCTAAAGTGTAGTCTTAAGGTAAAAACCACAAGCAGATCAACATCAGTCTCCGCATAAAGCATGTAGTTCGGGGTAACTGACGGAAGAGAATACAGCTTTTTAATAAAGAAACGCAATAGCTTTTCAAGTATCTCATATCGTTCAAACCCCCAAACATGGGCTGCATAACAGGCAATTGACCTGCAAACAGAGTTAAATAACTGGAACTTAACAGAAGAAGAAACCTTGTCCTTAGCCACAAAGCCCGACCAGACAGTATTTAGAGCTAGCTTAGCGGAAGATACCTTCTCTTTAACATGGGGATGGAAAGATAGCTTAGGCGTAAGTATAACCCCTAAATATTTGTACCTATTAACAGCCTCTATCTCCTGCCCACTATAACGCCATTTGTCTGAAGAAGACAGCCTACCTCCCCTCCTAAATACCATTACTTTCGATTTCCCAAGATTAACATCCAGACCCCATTGCTGGCAATACTTCTCCAAAATATTAATATTATTTTGGGTTGTAGCGGATTTTCACAGATAAGAACAATATCATCCGCATACAGAAGGACTTTAACAGTGGTTCCAGCCACTCGGACACCTCCCTCTAAGCAGGATGGCAGGTCATCTATGAAAATTGAAAATAAAATTGGACTTAAAAGACAACCTTGTCTAACTCCACTACCAATGCAAAAAAATTCATTTACTTTAAAATAACTAATCAAAACAAAATATAAAATGTATAAAATAATTTTAAATTAAATTAAATAACGATTTAAACTAACATCATTTAAAATTAAGCGATTTTTATAATCAAGTTTTTTGTAATTATGCATTCCAGTCATTATTTCACTTTTTCACACAACATTCACATCCTCGCAAGCATGTATACCTAAATATGTTTTTTTTATAATTAGGTTTTTTATTATGCATTCCACTCAACATATCACCTTTTTCCACAACATTCATATACATCATCCAAATACGCACTTTTTTTTTTTTTTTTTAATTGTGCGGTATGATAGCATCGGAGGTGTTGCTTTTCTGTGTATTCCGTATTCCAGTTTATTGTCGGTTCTTGTGAATTTTATGCGTAAGAAGTTGAGGGTGTTGTTCTTTCAACTTCTTAGACATAAAATTCACAAGAACCGACAATAAACTGGAATACGGAATACAAAGAAAAGTAACCACCTCCGATGCTATCATACCGCACAATTCCAACCACCCTACCCAACACAAACTAGCTGCACTTAGACATCTGACGAACAGACTTAAATACACACCCCTCACACCCGCGAACCACGCACAAGAATTGCAGACAATCTACAAAATAGCTGAGAACAATGGGTACAATGCAAACATCGTTAATAAACTCCTCAAAAACGAACCACACCACCGAAATAGGACTGACAAAGCAGACAATTCGCACATTCACATATATTGGAAGCCACACGTACAAACTCACAAATTTTTTCAAAAAACTGGGCATTAAGACATCCTTCCGAACAAACAACAGATTAGGCAACGAAATCCGCACTTGTACCGAGTTCACTGACGTGTATGACAGCAGTGGGGTTTACGAGTTGAAATGCCCGGACTGTGACAACATTTACGTGGGGCAGACCGGCAGAAAAATCAAGGAACGATTTACCGAACATATCAGATCGTATAAGTACAACAAAGTTGACTCCAATTATGCCAATCACCTAAACACTACTAACACAAACCCGATGACGTCACGACCACGATGAAGCTAATACATTCTGGCCACAAAGGACGACGACTTGACATAATAGTACAACTCGAAATATATAAACACAAGACACAAAACTTAATAAACGAACCGACAAAATTTGCCAGTGAACCATTATTCAAAACACTCTTCCCACAATAGCAACAGAAACGCAAACATTATATTACGCAATTACCAGTGCAAACATTATACATGCACAATAGTTCTTACACAAATTTTAGTTTTAGGTTTAGTTTTAAATCTGCTAGTTATATATATATATAAAGTGCGTATTTGGATGATGTATGAGTTATGTGAATGTTTTGTAAAAAGGTAATATGTTGAGTAGAATGCATAATAAAAAATTTAATTATAAAAAAAACATATTTAGGTATACATGCTTGCGAGGATGTGACTGTTGTGTGAAAAAGTGAAATAATGACTGGAATGCATAATTATAAAAAACCTAATTATAAAAATCGCTTAATTTTAAATGATGTTAGTTTAAATCGGTTATTTAATTTAACATTTATTTTATATTTTATTTGATTAGTTAATTCAAAGTAAATCTCCCTCCAACAAAAGAGTTTAAAAATTAGACCCCCTCGTGTTGTTTCCATTGTAAGGAAAATTTGCCCTTTAACAACCCAAACACGTGGTTTCCCACCCAGCTGACCATACCCCTTGACCTAGTTTAAGAGTTTAGTTTTAAAATACAGTTAAAAACACCAGTCAGTGTGTAAACTAAATTTGCTGTGTGCAAGTCTGTGTTGTCACACTGTCTGCGAAACGCATCCTGAAGATGGGCGAACGCCCAAAACCGGTCAATGACCACAAAATGAAGCAGGCTACAACGGAAAATGTCTCTGATGCTTTCCAGCTCTGCGGAATCAACCACCACAACAACTTTTCCATGTTTGTATTGTATGTTAGTGCTGAAGTCATGTCAGTCGGTTTCTTAGTTTTACAGTCGTATTTATGTTGGTACAGTCTATATTTTAAATATTGAGATGTTTGCCCTATTTATGTAGCTGGGTTTTGTAAACAATTTATTTTATAAATTATATCTGATAATAAAGTTGTGGATGTGGTGGGGTCTTTTAGTTTAGAAAAGAGTTTTTTTAGAAAAAAAAAACGAAACGTCGGTAGAAAAAAAAGAGTTCTTTTGTATGACAGAACCTCAACATCCAATTTACAACATTGAATACAGCTGTCGTAACAAACACCAAAAACATCAGTTTTTAGTATTAAGTTTTTTTACATCTCCTTAGTGCGAAAAAATATAAATGTTGTACATGTGTATATTTATATGTGCAAATATCAATGTAACTACAATTACTTATTATATATTATATAATTTTTATATAAATATACATGTATAAAATCTGAGGTAGCATCTTTATTTTATATACTAGGGAGCTTGCCTGCCCTGGCGTGTGTAGGATCGCCAAAAAAAAAATGTAAGATCAAAGAACCAGTTATCTGGTATTTAAAATCGAGTCAAATATACTGTTATCGTTTCTGAAGGCTTTATCACAGAAAATTGTTTTTAAACGTATCGGGAATGGAGATAATTCTGACAAATTTAGTTTACCTGTATGGCAATCTTTTACAAATTCATTTCTCCAAAATGTCGCTTTACACTGTTGACACATTTCAGTCATATTTTGCTGACGGTGGTAAAACACTAAGGTCTACAGGTTGAGACCGCGTCAGTGGTTTGTTGTAAAGCGACGTTTCATCCATATTTCAATAGGCTCCTTCAGGGAAGAGTGTCACTTCTAGAACTGATAGTATTGTTTCAACTTTAGAGGCGACACTACTCTGAACAAACCTATTGTAATATGGGCGAACAGCAAACCACTGGCGCTGTCTCAATCCAGAGAACTAAGTGTTTTACAAGACAACGGCCAAGGAAGCATGAATGATTTTATTTCGTTATTGTTTGAAGGCTTTATTACTTTAACTAAATTGGAAACACAGAATTATATCCTAGGTTATATTCATTGATGTAAATACACAAAGCAAAACACTTAAATTTTAACACCTTAATCAAGGTTAGTACTAACCAACCATTGCCTGTATGTGAGACACTTTGATAAATAATTTGTGTTGAAATGATTAATTGGCATGAACATTCTTGCACGGAATGCCAGTCATGCCCAACCTGCCGGTTAAAAACGGGGTTTGAGAAAATTTGCAGTTGTACTGTGAGAACTGCAGTAAAAGAAGTCATGTGAAGGTGTTACACAGATTTTTTTAAGAATGCTCTCTTCTATTTAAAGTATATTATGTGTTGATGTAGTTTATACTTTCACTGGTAATAAGAAATAATTAAAATAACATTAACATATTTTTAGAAATGAGAACCACTGAACAAGGGCAAGTGTACTTTTACCATTGCGCTACTGGAGTTAGCTCTTGGCATGATCCACGAATACCACGGGGTTTAGATGTAGAAGCAGTGGGTGAGAGATTAGGCCCTTTACCTCCTGGCTGGGAAGTCAGGCATACTCCTTCAGGAAGAGTTTATTATGTTGATCATAACAAAAGGACAACCCAATTTACTCATCCATCATTATCCGTTTATTTAAGTTCCAGTAACTCAGCTTCTTCCCTCAATAGCAGTACCACACCCGCACAACCCTTACCAATCCCAATGTTAGTATGAAGACATGGGAAACATGTTTTTTTTTTATTAGCAATGCATATTGTAAATATTCAAATAATTCTTTTATAAAAATTGTCTTACAAGTTTTTTGGTGATTTCTGATAACTTTTTATTGATTTATGTTTTCTTGTCTAATTAAAAATTACTTATCAAGAAGACAGGGAAAAGTAAAAGAAATAAAGGAACCAGATGGAGAAATGCTACCAAAGTATAGGAGAGATTTAGTAGCTAAACAGAAAATTCTTAAAGGGGAATTAAGTGCTTTACAGCCTCAAAGTGGACATTGTCGCATTGAAGTATCTAGGCAAGAGATATTTGAGGTAAACTTAATGGATTTTTTCATAATTTCGCTTACTTTCTTATTTTTTAGATAATAAGTCAAAAAATAAATATCTTGATACTAATGCTTTAGCAATCCAAGAAAATTGGTAATTAGCAATTGTATAATAGTAGAAATAGGAGATTATTTAAAACATTAAAAATTAATTGGTAAAAAAAATTTCTTTAATAGTTTCAGCTGATCTCGTAGTAGGATTTCCTTTTTACTTTTTTTTACTTATGGAACAGGAAGTGTTTGTGATATGCTCCGCGGGAGAGTATTACGCCCGAGAGAGCTCCCACCAATTGAGAGGTGCTGGTTAAATAACCCTCTAACAGGAAATTGTTATATTTGAATATAAAATTGAAAATCATTCAGAAACACAATAGTTTATTTGTTAAAAGTATGGCACTTACATACTTCAATCCAATATGAAATAAATATTCATAAAAAACGGAAAGTGATGAACGATGGTGTAGTTGATGGATGAAGCGGCTGTTGGCTCTGAGTTTGAATGGCTGGTAGCTATGACTCCTGTGTGTAGATGTATGAGGAAAAATTCTCTTGAGAGACACTTGAGTGCTGAGCCGTGATGGGGCCCCACAAGAATCGTTCACAGGGATGCAACGATCCGCTTTTCTCTTTACGAGATGAAAAACTAGTGATGAAAAATATTCACCAATGGCGCTGTGACGCTGTTACATGTAACAAAATGTGTGTCTCTCGGACAGATCCAGCTCGACTACTGATTTGTTTGTAAGAGAATTGCAGCCAGCGCGTGGACTTTGATTCCATACAATTACGAAACAATTATATAAATAGAATAAGTTCTACTTCTGCTGAACTCTGACTTTTTTTTATAAACTTTAACATACCGCCCACCATTTTTTAGTAGAAAAAATCCGGCTAAACTATAAAAATGAATACAATGTAAGTTGTGCAGAATAACCATACAGATTCAGGTTGCATTAAGTTGGAAGCAGAGGTACCAGTTGTGTGACAGGCCTAACATATTCTCCATTTGGAGTCCTAAGTTTAACAACCCGGGTCACTCCGTCAATTCCCGGATAAGTTTCGATAATTCGGCCAGTAGGACATTGAAGTGGAGAAGCCTTAGGTTCCTTCAATAATACTAAAGTATCAATCTGTATATTCTCTAGTTGTTCCTTCCACTTAACCCGTTGTTGAAGGGAATTTAGATAGTCTCTCCGCCAACGTGACCATATGTGTTGAATGCATTGTTGCAAGAATTGCCACCGGGATAAACGATGAATAGGGGTTTCTCGGAAATTATGCTCTGGCAAGGACACTATTGGAGCCCCAATCAAAAAATGTCCTGGAGTCAAAACATCATATTCATGAGGTGCATTGGAAAGTGGATAAAGAGGGCGTGAATTTAAAATGGCTTCAATACGAGTAGATAGTGTCACCAGTTCTTCAAAAGTAAAAGATCGCCCATTTAGCACCCGATACAAGTGATGCTTAAAGGATTTAACACCTGCTTCCCAGATTCCTCCAAAGTGAGGAGCTGCTGGTGGGATAAATTCCCAATGTACCTGCTGGTTATTAAGATGGTTCTTGATAGAGGTCTGAGCTTCCTCGGTTCTAAGCCATGTGTACAAATTCCTTAGATACCTCTCAGCACCGATAAACTTTGTGCCATGATCAGAGATGATCTTCGACGGCAGTCCTCGCCTAGCAATGAATCTGTCTAAACTTGCCAAAAACGCATCCGTTGACAGTTGAGAAACGATTTCAAGATGAACAGCGTTTGTGCTCAAACAGACAAATAAGGCAAGATAGGATTTTAACAACGTCGAGTTGCGACGTTTGGTCTCTTTGGTCATAAATGGACCGGCGAAGTCTATGCCTGTGTTTATGAAACATCTGCCCTGCTCGAATCTTGTTCGTGGAAGGTCACTCATGTATGGAGTGATAGCCTTCTTGCAGAATTTGGAGCAAGTTGCACACTGACGTATACGAGATTTTATTAACCGGCGACCGGATATAATCCAATAACTTCGTTGAATTAATGAATACAAGAGTTGAGGACCCGCGTGTTAATAACATTTATGATAGTAATCGACTAAGAGTTCCGAGAAATGAGATTTATAAGGAAGTAATATTGGAAATTTAGCCTCGTATGTTAAGGGACTATTAGTTAACCTTCCGCCCACCCTGACAATTCCCCATGAATCTATAAATGGGGACAAAGAGTGTAGAGACGAATTCTTGGAGTTATTTAGAGGCACTTCCAAAGGAAAATGATGCCACTGAGTAGCCTGTATTAAGGTCAATTTCGCTTTATGCAGTTCATTTAATCCCAACGTTCCTATCTGTCTAGTGGTTGATTCTCTTTTCAGTTTGTTCACGAATCTCAAAACGTAAGCGAATGTTCTAAGTAATCTTGTATAGGACGAAAATCTTCCTATTATTTCAATAAAGCTCGAGGAAGACGATTTGTTAATTAAAGTTACTGCCCTCGATTTCATTTCGGGAACAGGAAAAGTGGATTGATTCGAGATAGGCCATGTTGACGAGGAATCGTTTAACCACTGGGGCCCATGCCACCACAGCTTTTGATTAATGAGCGCCGCAGGGGAAAGCCCACGTGACGCAACATCTGCGGCATTATCATTAGATCCTACATGGTACCAATTATTCACATCAGAATGTTCCAATATAATCGTTACTCGATTCGCCACAAAGGTTTTCAATGTATGAGGCGGTAAGCGAATCCAGCTTAGCACGATACTAGAATCCGAGAATAGAAACGTGGAATCAATAGACAATGGTTTCAGAAAACTTTGAATGCTTAGTAACATTTGTGTTAACAAAACTGCAGCGCACAGTTCAAGTCTGGGTACAGATAGAGGTTTTAATGGGGCCAACCGCGTTTTTGCGAGTAAAAGCGTTGTTTCAACAGACCCTGAGCAATATTGGTTACTCATATAAATGCAGGCTGCATATCCCAACTCTGAGGCATCGGCAAATCCTAAAATAGATTTATGACATTGTTTCGATGAGAAAACGCATCGAGGGATGCGCAATTCCCCTAGTATGGGTAATTCAGAACAAAATTTGTTCCAGGATTCTGCAATCATCTGTGGGACTGGTTCATCCCAATCTAACTTTAAAGTCCACAATTTTTGCAACATAGACTTGGCTTTAAAAATAACAGGAGCGAGGTACCCCAGAGGGTCATACATTCGCGCTATAGTGGACATTATGCCTCGCTTAGTTAGTATAACTTCATGAGGGCGAATATTATAAGCAATACAATCTAGCATTGGGTCCCATTTCATTCCCAGTACTTTAATACTATTTTCCGTATCCGCGAAGCAAATAGGAGTCTCTTGAACATCATGCTGGATATGTGACATTAACTCTTTCGAATTACTTGACCATTTCTTTAAGGTGAACCCTCCCTTTTTCAGTAATTGTACTAACTCCTTTTGCAGTTGTATGGCGGCTTCAAAGGAATCAGCGCCGGTGAGGATATCGTCGACATAGATTTCATTTAATAAAGTATAAGATGCTAGTGGATAAGGAGACTCCTTCGTCAGACACTAATTGTCGTAACGTGCGTATAGCTAAAAAGGGGGAGCAAGCCAATCCGAAAGGCAGACGGTTCAATTCAAACTGTGATAAAGAGTCAGAACTGTTGAACCTATACAGAAAATGTAAATATTGGCGATCCTCAGGATGCACCAAAATTTGTAAATACATTTGACAAATATCAGATGTAATTACAAAACGATATTGTCTAAAGTTCAATATTACATTTTGAATATCTAATTGGAGTTTGGGACCTACTAAAAGTTTATCATTTAATGAGCCTAGTTCTGTTGACGCGGAAGCATCAAAGACAATTCGCACTTTGGTAAATGAACTTTCTTTCCTTACACAGTGATGTGGGAGAAAATATTTACCCATTTGAAGTGTTTTATTTATGTAATTTAAGTTTAAGTAGGTATGAATAATTTGGGAATACTCCTCTTTTAGAGAGGGATCTTGATCTAGGCGGTACTCAAGCCTCCGGAATCGTTGTGCAGCCAATTTATATGAATCGCCCAATTGGACAGAAGTTGGCTCTTTGAATGGTAATTTAATCATGTACCGTCCAGTTTCGTCCCGAGAGTGATTCTTAACAAAATGCGCCTCACAATGGATCTCTTCTGGACTATGACTAGACACCGAAGGTACAGATTCAATCTCCCAAAATTTCTGGATGAGCTGATCTAATGGTTCCTTCTCAGTGGAAGGGTTTAAGGTCATTAAAGTCATAAAGGGGTTTGAAACTTCACAATTTATTCCCATTTTTCCTACTACAATCCATCCGAAAATAGTGTTGATAGCATTAGGGTATCCGTTTTTGGAAATTATTGATTCTCCTAAAAGAATTTCGCTAAATAAATCTGCCCCAAGGAGAAAATCTATCTTTCCGGGTTTCCAGAAGAAGGGATCTGCTAATTTATAATTTTCAAAATGTTTCCTTACATCAATGGGCACAGGGAATACCGGTAATTTTTCCGTTATATGCGGTACAATAACAGCGTTGGTTCTTAATTCTAAAGATGAACTCCTTGGCGTCAGGATACAAGATACTTGGTACTTTCCGCCCTTAATGGGCGTATCGGCAAATCCACTAAGTTTTTGTGGGTTGGTCACACAATGTAAACCTAATGCGTTAGCACAGGACGTAGTTATGAACGACCTCTGTGATCCGCAGTCTATGAGGACTCGAATTGGGAATAATTCCTCGTTGACCTGAATATTCGCTATTGCTGTGCCTAATAGAACATTAATTTCTTGGGCACCAGAAGTGGAAAAGATAACTCCCTTTTCACTTTCTGAAGTAGCGGGTAGTTTTGAATGTTCCAATCTATCCTTAGGGGGTGGAGACGATCCCGAGTTAATTGTGACTCCACTTCTAGTTTGTTCATTCGACTCAGTAACATGAGTTTTAGAGACGTTTCGTTTGGAAGGCTGACTAATCGTAGACAATTCACTCCTTGAAGAGGAGAAATGTAAAAGGGTATTATGTTTCTTATTACAATGTCTACATAGTTTAGTAACGGGACATTTGGAAGAATTATGAGCACGTAAACAGTTAGAACATAATTTCAAAAATTTAATGCGTTCAAAACGCTGATAAGGAGTGAGGGATAAGAATTTTGTGCACTGATACAAACGATGATTGCCCTTACATAACCGACAATTATTTGATGAATTGAAACCTTCAGTGGACATTAAAACTTGTTTAGAAACTTTATCATACTTAGCTGAGGGAACTGATGAAGCTATCCCAGCAGCCATTGTCATCGATTGGGCCTGCAGCATAACACGCTCCTTATGAATAAATTCTGCGAAATCTTTAAAGGTTGGAATTGATGAGTGATCAGAGAACTCCTGATCAAAACGTTCTCGAGTCTTCAGATCAAGTAATCTCATTGACAAGGACCACAGAATAACTCCAGCAGCATCGGGTAAATCTAAATTAAAAAACGCATTAGCACTCTCCAATACAACCTCAAAAAACTGCTCTAAAGCATGATAATTCCTTTTGGTTAAAGGTTTAAAGGTGAATACTTTATTCAAATAATTAGTTGTATCATAACGGAGTGTCAATGCATTCCAAGCCTGAGCATAATCCTGGGAAGTAACAGGAATGGAGGAAATTGCATGAGCGGCAGAACCTTTCAAAGAAGACTTGAGATAATGATATTTCTGTATTGGACTTAATCTGATATTTGAATGAATTAAGGAAATAAAGGTATCTTTAAAGGAAGCCCAAGTGGTAATATCACCTGAAAATGTAGGTAAAGTTATGGGAAGTAGCTTTATAAAAGGTTGAGTTTCACAAGAATTTGAAACATTAGCAAATGGTATAGGACTTGAAGTATCAATATTTCCCTTGTGTTAAAAGATAAGGCTTCATAGTAAACACTTCGAGTGTTTATTCTTAGAGTACTTAATCTTTCTACACTTTCGGCCCTTTCCAGAGATGACGCAAGTCCTATGGCTTCATTAACAAGTTTCAAAAATTTTTTATAAGTGTCGTCAATACGCGACAATCGCGCTTGAAGCAAGGGAAATTTACTTGGGTCACTTACCGAGGCGTGACCTACTGCTTTTGTTTCTTTTAGATCATCGATCAAGTCATTTACTTCATCTTCTAGATCACTTAATCTTAACTCTGACTTACTAGCTTCACCTTTCGGAGGCATTATTAACTTTTAATGCAAAGAATTTGACAAAAACCTGAACACACAATGATGAGAAAATATCTGTCAAAATTCAAAGAAAGAAAAAGACAAGAGATAGTATTATTAAATATTACCTTATTATTTGTGAGTAAAAATTATTAATCTCTCAAACCGTGAACAACTCCACTGCCTAATAAAGGAAACGGAAGTGAATAAATGCTCTGTCTCACAAATGGCACCTACTGTTCCAAAAGGGAAACACACAAGTACATACCTATGGACAAACATCAGTACATATGAATAAACATTTTCACAGAGATTATTATATTTCTCTGACGAACATGACTATATAGCTGTATAATATATACAGTATGATTTAACTGAAATATTATATTAGTTTTAACTTACTGTAAATAGTACAAAACAAAATGTTATCTGTTTGCCACTTTAACAGACTGACAATGAAACAAAATATATGATATAATCATACAATATCGATTTTCTTATTTAGTTATTTTATTCCTTTTTTAAATGCATAATGAGTTGATCTAGATAAATTAACTAAAGAAAAATCTAAAAAAAAATAGTTTTAAACAGAACAAAAATTAAACAATACTGCTGTTCATTTAACTATCAACTAACCAAAACAAAAACTGCAAAAAGTAAGTTATTTCAATAGGTCAATAGGTATGCGTATTAATCTTCACTATGTATTAACTAGGTCAATATTCAGTATTAATCCTAAAATGTAAACCCATTCTAAATTAAATACGAAAATAAATCACACTTTTACAATTTTTTTTTGAATTAAACTAATTAATACTTTAATTTTATCTAATTGAGTATCCAATCACTGACACTTTAGCTATGATATTTATTAATGATAATGATTAATGATTACGCTTATGAATATAATTTATAAATAAATATAAGTTTAAATATAATTCCAGCCTATAATAATTAATTTGGCTGAAGTAATAGCAAATAATTTCCAAATGTATATTTCAAGTGTGAGTTAATCTGGGTGTCAGAGGGTTATTAATATTTTTATTTTTAACAAAGAATTTTGATGCTTATTAAATCCAGGTCGGAGGACCAAAAATGTTTTTGATATGCTCCGCGGGAGAGTATTACGCCCGAGAGAGCTCCCACCAATTGAGAGGTGCTGGTTAAATAACCCTCTAACAGGAAATTGTTATATTTGAATATAAAATTGAAAATCATTCAGAAACACAATAGTTTATTTGTTAAAAGTATGGCACTTACATACTTCAATCCAATATGAAATAAATATTCATAAAAAACGGAAAGTGATGAACGATGGTGTAGTTGATGGATGAAGCGGCTGTTGGCTCTGAGTTTGAATGGCTGGTAGCTATGAATCCTGTGTGTAGATGTATGAGGAAAAACTTCTCTTGAGAGACACTTGAATGCTGAGCCGTGATGGGGCCCCACAAGAATCGTTCACAGGGTGCAACGATCCGTTTTCTCTTAACGAGATGAAAAACTAGTGATGAAAAATATTCACCAATGGCGCTGTGACGCTGTTACATGTAACAAAATGTGTGTCTCTCGGACAGATCCAGCTCGACTACTGATTTGTTTGTAAGAGAATTGCAGCCAGCGCGTGGACTTTGATTCCATACAATTACGAAACAATTATATAAATAGAATAAGTTCTACTTCTGCTGAACTCTGACTTTTTTTTATAAACTTTAACAGGAAGTATTGCGATCGTGTCAATGTTTCGAAACAGTTTTCATGGGAAATACTTGTTTTGAGGTCTCTGAATTAAAAAGACGAAAAGTCGTAGGAAGCTCGAACTTGATATTCGATTTAGGTACCACTACCGCAATATACACGAAGGTTTCGGGCAAAATCCTTCAATCGAGAAGTCGACTTTACCGCATTTTTTTAATTTTTCGCGATTTTCTCGAAAACGCCTCCACCGTTTTTTTTTTTAACTTTGTATATTATATACTAACATAAATACTTGTACTTTTATTTGCAACATTTTCTCGGGAAAACTGATTTTTTGGGGGTTTTCTAGGAGAAAGGTAACGTTAAGTATTACTTCAATTCAGTATATGTTTTACTACTTTTATATATAGGAAGTGTTCTCTCCGTTACGATATATACATATATGTACCTTCGAAGCATTGCTAGAATCCCAAATTAGAAGAATATCGGTAACCAGGAGTGCAACTTTGCAGATAGGTTTTCCATTAAATTGATCCACTAACTTCACATATATAAAAGTATCACTTTATTTGGAACATTTTCCCAAAAAGATTGATTTTGTATAGTTGTGCTTGCGTGGAATTTGTGGCCTTAAATTTCAATGTATGTTTATTTGAGTTGTTTCACTGCTTCTGGTGCGCTCTACTTGGCCACAATATAGTCACTTCCAGGTTTAAATTTCAAATATATTTGAAACATTGGATTCAAATTTCCAAGTTATTGGCGCGGTCTTCACTTCCTACCTTCTTGGGTTAGTAGATTGGTGCTTTCCCTCCCCCAGCCTTGTATATTTAAGTTGATAACAAATCAACCAATGAGCAAAATTTTATATATACTTGCATTAACAGGTCTAGGAGAAAATCGTATGAGTGTTTCACACCAGGTTTTTTTGAGAGTGATTTATAAATTATACAACAAGGAGGTTATTATTTAAATTGAGGCGCATCAACATCTGTGGTCATTGGCGCACGGAGTCTTTTTATTACACTGCCGGCCTGCGGAAGTGTTCTCTCCGTTACAGTCCTGTCCATCATCGGAAGGGTGCTAGTCCATCATTTAGAAGCCCCTTAAAAAAAGAAAATCTAAGGGCATCACATTTTTATTATTATTAATTAATTTTATTATTTTATAGGAATCTTATCGTTTAGTCATGAAAATGCGTGCTAAAGATTTACGCAAGAGGCTGATGGTGAAATTCCGAGGTGAAGAAGGATTAGATTATGGCGGCGTTGCTAGAGAATGGTTATATTTACTGTCACATGAAATGCTCAACCCCCAGTATGGATTGTTTCAATACTCAACCGAAAGCACATATACACTTCAAATAAATCCTGATTCTGGAGTAAACCCAGTTAGTATATATTAATATAAATAAATATTAATAATTACCTTAGAAATAATTTCTTATTAATTACCCCAACGAAATTAATAACGGTTATTTCATTAAAAATTTATTTCATATTAACAAAAAATTGTTATCGCTATTGTATTTCTGTTGAATAAATCTGTTGTGAAATTTTGACATCACCAATGTTTGAAAGCTTGAAAATTAAGAATAATACATTCATAAAAAAATGCCAACACTAGCTTTTTAAAGTCAAAGTTGGATCTAAATCCAAGTTTTATTAAGAATTGTTTTATTGTTGATTATTATTTTTACATTATACAGGAGCATCTGTCCTATTTTCATTTTGTTGGACGTATAATTGGAGTAGCAGTATTCCATGGTCATTATATTGATGGAGGTTTTACTAAACCATTTTATAAAATGCTTCTTAATAAACCAATAACACTCGACGATATAGAAGGTGTGGATCCAGAATTGCATCACAGTCTAACTTGGATATTGTAAGCCTTTCAAAGTTTGTAACTTTATAATTAAACATAAAGTATTAAATTATTATATATCAATAACTTCTCTTCCAGAGAAAATGATATTACAACCGTTATCGATACTACATTTGCTGTTGAGTTTAACAGTTTTGGAGTGCTTAAAGTTCATGAACTAAAGACTGGGGGAAAGGATATTCAGCTTACTGAAGAAAATAAAAAAGATTATGTCAGGTATCTGTTTAATTGCAATATAAATCGTAAATAGATGCTAATTAATTAAACTTTTGTCATTAAGAAAATCTATTTTCAGGCTGTACGTAAACTACAGGTTTATGCGTGGCATTGAGCAACAATTTTTAGCACTTCAGAAGGGATTCACCGAACTTATTCCTCCATATCTCATGAGACCTTTTGATGAGAATGAACTAGAATTGATTATTGGAGGTCTTGGATCAATAGATATTCAGGATTGGAAAGCTAATACCAGACTTAAAGTGAATTTTTATGTTATAAACAATTTTATTAGATATACGCCTCATTTGATAATTATGTTATAATAGCATTTGCTCATAAACTTCAATTGGAAAATAATGTAATTTTTGGTCATAACTTTAAATTGATTTTCAAAATTTTGTATGATAATTTTGTTAAAGGTTTAAACATGGAATCCAAAAATTGCAAGCCCTCCAAACTGAGGATTTCTATCTATTACAAATGAAAGATGGTAATGTATGGTTGGATCCGCAATAGTGACAAAAATCTGAGTTATTATCCATCGTTGTATGCTTCTTTTTATAAATTTTGACAGGGTTTGAATTCTCATCCATTATCGTAGAAGGATCATCAATTTCGTTTAGAGAATTGACTCCAACTTAAAGTTCTGTACATCCTACACTGTTTGAATGGTATTCACATGTATTTCTTTTTGTGTGTATTTTTTACAAGGAAGGGGATTAGCTGAACTCCATGTAGAAGTCCCGGCTTCGAATCTAGCAATGCTGCTCTTTTTAGGAGACTCTACAGTTCACTGGCAGTGATGGAACGGTGTTTTCTGTAACGAAAGAATAGTACCGGAATCCGACATGCATTGAGAAGTCTCCGGGGCACAATAGATATTTCAGAACGTACTGCATTATATTCCGATTATTATTATTATTTTTTTTTTAAATTAAACTTAGATTAAGGGTTGTAAATTTATGAACCTTACTACAGCCTTTAGATTATATTTTTCTTTGTAATTTACATTATTCTACCACGATGGCCAGTGAACACTCATACTTACAGCCTTAAAATAACATAAATAATAGAAGATACCAATATAGAATGCTCATCACTAAAAAATCAAACTTGTAACCACGTGGTCCTATTCCCAAAATCATAAGAAACTTATTAAAACCAGTTTTGAGGAGAAGAAATATTTTAATTACATAACTAATTTATATAACGACGTGTAACATATGGAAGTTACAAATAAATTAACTAAATAAAAATTGGACATACCTCATAGACTGGAAATTACATAATAAAATATATCACATTGCGATACAGATTATAATAGAATTATGAATAATGATCTTCCCATGATGATGGCACGCATAGTGTCGAAACGTCGGGAATAATGTAAATTACAAACAAAAATATAATCTAAAGGCTGTAGTAAGGTTCATAAATTTACAACCCTTAATCTAAGTATAATTACATAAGAACAGCCATAAAATACAATTTAACGCAAAAAAATTAATAATAATAATAATAAAAAAAAAATGCTACCCTTAGATTTTTTTGTTCCTAGGAGCCTCTACACCTCACTATCCGATGATGGGCAGTGTTGTTTGTAGTGAGAGAACCCTGTCCGGAGGCCGGCAGTGCACTGAGAAGGCTCCGGGTGCCAATGACCATAGATATTGACGTGTCTTAAATTAAAAAAAAATAATAATAATAAAAATGTTTATTTATTGTCAAATATATACATATTTACAGAGTGCCTCAAGAGTACCAGATACATCTTTTCCTCTTTCTTAATACTTTCTTCTTGACTATTATATACAATAGATGTGTTGGGAAAAGTGACAAATAAAAAACTCAACTCTAACACAAACTTATTACTATTGTGGTGGACTAATTATATGTCTTATTCTTTTGTTTATAGCTGCCCCTAGTGTTTTATCTGCTTATACTTTTAATTAATGTATTTCATTAATACAATACATTAAGCATTTGCAAAAAAACTGCAAAAAGTTTCTCAGTATATCTTTAATGTGTTGGATCTCCGTTTTCTCATGTAATTTTCTAATTGGGGTGTATCTAGGAGCATCAGTGACAAATCTTAAAAACTTATTTTGCATTCTCTGCAATTTCCTTAGGTTGGTCTCACCAGTTACACTCCAGCATGGAGCAGCATCAGTGAGTACAGATCTCACTAGCACCTTGTATATCAATATTTTATTGCTAACACTCAGTGTGGAGTTTCTATTTAAAAGTGGAAAGAGTTGCACTATAAGCCCTTAACATTTCTATACTATTGCATTAATATGTGGTGTAAAAGTTAGTGATCTGTCCAGTGACCCCCCAGTACTTGACACTGGGAGTCCAATTCTATTGAATTGTTTGATACTATTATTTGTTGGTGTAGATTTTTCTTCTTTTGATAAACAGGATTGCTTGAGTTTTTTCTATGTTTATTTTAATTTTCCATTTATGGAAGTATTTTAAAATGCTATGGGAGTTTTGATCAGTCTGTTAGTAATTGTGTCAGTTCGCTATGATGACATTTTTACATACGGCGAAATTACATAATAAAGGAGAGAGAGGAAGAACTCGTATTGCGAATCTGTCAGATAATGGGGTTATGAGCATTTAGTTTTTTTTTTTTAAGTTGGACTATGTTGTGTATACAGGTGATTGTCTCGTTTTTTCTGTGTATGAACAGCACAGAAAGTTCGAAATTAATATTCCGTTTATGACTCGCCAGGCAATCTCACACAGTTATTAATCAGAATCCCTCATTGGAATACCTGTTTATTAATTGGATTAAAGATTTATTTTAAGGACTTTCGAGAGAGCTGGTCGAGGCTTATCTTAAACTAGCATTTCAGTATCACGATACTAAGGTTAAGAACAACTAAACGTTTAGTGAAAATTCCAAC